>JAFEJD010002548.1:0-10031 GCA_018296065.1 Blastomyces percursus | reverse complement strand
TTCGTTCTCCCTCACTTTGCACTACTCTTTGTCTTCTTGAGTTAGCAAAACAGCACTTGCCGTGGCCCAATCTCCAAACCTCTCCAGCTTTCAAACAATGGTTTCAAGTGCATCTGGTTCCGCAGCCTGCAATCAATGTAATGGATGTGGAATGTGCAGGATCGTGAGGATGTTTCTCATCCATAAGAAGTGCCTGCAAGAGCGTCTGAAAGACCTTCAGCATCAGTACAACAATAAGAGTTCAGTGCAACGGACAGCTCTTGATGAAGCAAGGCACCACCAGCAGAAAACATACACGGAACTTACTGCGGAGAAGAGCCAGAATGATGCAACCCACTCAGATTTTGAAAAGTTGTGCTTGGAAAACCGGACACTATGGGCTCTTGTTAATGATCTCGCTTCTGTTCCAGGCGGTGGAGAGTCTGTGCTAGCAATGATCCAAGAGCTGTATGATCATAATAAGGAGCAGGAGACAGTCATCTGGAAGCAGCACAATAAGATTGGAAATCTTCGTGTAGCTTGAAAAAACAGCTTGACGGCTGCTACACCTGCCAGAATGTGGCAGACATTGAGGATGATCATGAAGATTATGAGGTGGTATTCTAAGGCAAACTGAGTTATGGTTAATAAACCTGATGCCCTGAACGGAAGCTGGGACTTGCGAAGGAAGTTTGTACAAGGGGGTTGGCGTAGGGGAAGGCTGGTGTCAAGATTTTGTCTATGGTGAAGATAATTCCAGAGGAGTTTAGTATTTACCTGTGAATGTTGTTACTTTAGGTATATTCTTCTCCTTTCCCTGTGATTAGATTTATTTCAATTACCAGTGTTCAGAGCTAAATTCCTTGTCAGCTTACCCTGGACTGAAAGGTCCCAGGATAAACTATATAGAAGGTAACTCTCTGGCAGAGTAGTAAGAGGAATTTCCGCTCCAACCAGATGGTGCTCTGCTTTGTGATATTGAACTGGCTCAGTCGTCCAGTCAGCAAAGCGTCTAAAGTTCTCACTGCACATGCGGTGAGATAGGAGCTGCTGTCTACCATAATTAAAGCACAAAAGCTAACTCCAGAAAAAAAACATCAGCTTGATCACCTAAGCATCAGAACAGAGCTTACCGATTCCAAAATCTCTGCACATGGTGCTGCGGCCTCGGCATACTTTTTGCCGTTGACTAGGAAATGAGCCACTCGAGCAGCATCCCTCGCGTGGTAGTCCTCGGAGGTAAACTGTAGTTACCTTGTCTTCAAATGATACGTAGCAAGATCTCTTCGCGCTTTTACCTTCTACAAATCGAAAGTGTTGGACAGTCATCTCGGTTGTAAGAATAGAAGCTTGGTTTAAAGGATAGAGGGAAAGAATAAAGATCCCAAGGCAAAGGATATCAGTGAATAGAGAAAGTTGCAGACATCGCTTGACTACGACATGATATTTATACATCTTGAAAAGGGGAACAAAATGGAAGCCTTCTTAAAACGGATCGTATGGTGGAAATGAAGGGTGATCGCACGAAAAGACGACTGGGAGCCCAAAATGATCCCTCCTCGCAGAATGTAGCCACGGTCACATCTCTCGAAAACATTCCATTGCGTTTGAGCCAAAAGGAGCTTTTCGAAAGAACACTTCTGTCAAATCATTATTTCAAGCGACGGGTCTTTTGGTCGTTGCATGCTCTCGGGGTGGAAGCTAAGACGTCCCACTGCGGCAACCTGATTGCGTTCCTGGACTTCTGGACTTCTTAGAAAGGTTCATTTTTGGAACTTCTGTCTTTCTGGACTTCTAGATCTCTTTGATTTCTTCACTTCTGTTGGCCCTCGACCAAGGCCGCCCGCCGGTCATGTGACACCCCACTCTGTTAGTGGTGTATGGTTGCTTAACTATTATATTTCCTCTTACTGACCGAGCGAAAGGGAGATCGAAAGGGATAGAGGCCCCCAGAGAGAGTGGTTACCTTAGGGAGAGTAATGAAAAGCATGGGAGAGGCGTCCCGAGGTCATTCAACAAGCAGAAGCAAGCTCAAAGCATGAAACAGAACATTCAATTTCAGCACAGGCATTTAATAATCTTAAGGGAAATTTCAATTAACTCCAGGGATGCGTTGTCGAACTTCAGAATGGCAATGCAAAAATCCTACAATTTATGCAGTTGCATCACCTGGCCCTGGAGTCCACTCTTTATTCTCTCTATTTCATTGATGAAGACATACTGTTCCTCTGGCAAGGGCTTGGCCATCAAGTCCCGGGCATGAAGCGATCGCCGAGACCTCTTAGTTGTGTGGTTTCCTTCAGACTCCTTACAGTCAGTGCGGGGAAAAGGTCGCTTGACGCCCTTGGTGCCCCTACTATCCCTGACATGGTCAACTTCTGTGTCAACTTCTGTGCAATGGACATCTTGAAAGTGGAAGCGTAGTTGTAGCAGAGAAACAGACAACTGTTTGCACCGTGTGTCAGGGTGAGTACACCCAACAACGTCATCGGGCCCATGCTGGCCCTTGACAACCTGTTGCTTGAAACAGCTGCTGACGTGGTCCTTCCACAAGTCCTGGTGTACTGCTTCATCTGTTCTGTGGCAGGCATTGTCTCATCACCAATGCATCCAGGGCAGAGCCCTGGTGCAACCAGTGTGCCTCCATAAATGAGGGGATCACACTGAACAGGGACCTCTAGCGAGCCATGGAGATGAGATTTACAATACTTTTCCCAGTCCCTCATGTTGGTAAACCACTTGTTACATAGATAGCAGAATTCGGCAAAACCCTGCAACTCTACCAGGTGTATTTTTGTGGCAAATGTATATATGCATCCATTCATAGGAAGCCGGCCTCAACACCCAGCCTGTCAGCTCAGTGAGACACACAGTAAGGATGGCTGGATATACACACCTAGATGGCCTCTGATTAGCGCTGTCATCAACCTCCAAGTTATGAAGATGTCCACAATGGCATTTATTGGGCTCCAACCCCAGCCGAGTCTCGATCTCATGCTTTTGGCTACATAGGGCGATCATGTCGCGGAGGACCTCGCGACCCACCTTACTGCGCAATGTAGCAACCTCAAAAATATTAGTCGCTAGAAACTGACGTTCTGGCATTATGCGGCTGGCGCGGGCGAAGCGAGCTCGGTAATGGCCCATATAATAAGTGCTATCCAAGGCATCCTTTGAAGGAGGCTGGCGATGTTGCTCCTTCTGGCACTTACGGAGCTCTTTATCGATGAGTCGCCTTCTTTCCCCTTACAGAGCATTGCGTTCCTTATTGCGTTCCTTCCCTGCGGCCTTGGATGTGCCCAGATCCTGAAGCTTCTTCTCAATTGTTAAGTACTCCTCAGTTTTCTTCAATGCGTATTGCTTCTCCGCCGGAAAGGACTGCCAGAGGTCAGGGTTCCGTTCCAGCTTGAGGTTCCGGAAAACATCCACCACATTAGTGCGCACTGGGTCACCAAGGTAGGCAGCTTGCCCATCTGTATCATTATTGGGTGCATAGTAATCATGATGGGTGCGGCTGCTGCGGTGCCCGGCGTGCTTCTTCCGCTGAGTTTCAGAATAATTCCTGTCTAGATACCAATCAGCTGCAAACACAGACAACAAATATGTAAATACACCTCATGGCCTTGATATTCTCTCAAGCCACTCCTTGTTCCTTTGAATAACCACCCTGTAGGAGGCGCCAAGACTCACCAATTTGGACAAGACCTTCTGCCCTATAATCATGGACAGTTGGAGGGTCTATATACCCAGCACGCTTGCCCAAAGCCCGCCGATCTGAGTCGAACGATGACGCTGTCTGCATCTCCCCATTCCACCCCTTGTACAACGGGGCATTGGGCGCGCTCCATTCAATAAGATAGACCTCCCCTTCAGGTGGTGCCTGAATGTCCAATATCTCATTGTCAGTAATGTAGTCACGGAATAAACCCCATGCCAGACACATTGCAAGAAGGGCCAGTATCGGGTTGAGTAGCAGTGGCCGTGCTCTGAACCCTTCATAGAGCAAGTGGTCCGGACTGGAGAGACTTGGTTTCAGCAAGTGATAATAGACAAGACATTCAGGTAAAGATCTGGCCTCACTGCTTTTGGGGGGTCCGTGCCATGCCCTTTGCATCTATCTTGAACAGCAGTCCAATCTCCGCTTCTCCCAGCTCATTCCGAAAAATCCCAAAATTGATGTTCTAGCATGGATTTGGGGTGTCAGCTGTCCGACCTGCTTTGCAGATGTCATCCTGCCTAACTTACCTTGCAGTAAACCCCTCGGCCAGAGTCTGGACGTGCACTAGATTCAAGGATTTCACCCTGTCTAGACGAGCTAAAGGCATAGCCGAGTGTCTGACCCCACAGCCGCACCCGCCGGCCCGGTGTCTTGTATTCATGCCAGTCCGCCTCCCAAAGCTGCCGGCCAAGGTGAACACAATAATGTTTTGCCGCATACTTCCTCTTTCTCTTGTAGGATTTGGCACCGCGTTCCGGCAGTGCTTCCTGCTCAAGATACTGCCAAAAAATGGGGTATTGTATCCTGAAGCTGAAGGAGTGGCTGTGCCGTACAGTAACCATCAATATGGACATATGCACCTACATTTGTCACAGAGCCAGTAATATCAAGTGGATAGCACCATGGTGTTGCCCGACATAGGCAGTGAAATTCTTCCACACTACTTTGACACTGTTTTCAGAGGGTGCCTCCTCATCATAGTGGCCGTCTATTCCCCATGTCACCTCATGAACAAAGTCCTTCAATGTCTCCATGTCATATGCCTACTTCACAGGATCTTTCTTTCCCCGGAGCTCGCACAAGCTGCAGTGAAGATCCCAGAGTCAGGGAGATGAAATACCAGGGATAGTGGGGAACTCACGTCTCAAAGAGTTCATATGCTTTCCTGTAAGTCACCTTGGTTCGATCTGAAAGCGTCCCAGTGACCCTGTTGCCATTGATACCCTGACGGCTCAGGCCCGAACCCTTGGCATGCGCCCCTTGGAGAAATGCTTTGGGGTCCTTCCTGGGGGACATCTTCGCACATCACAGGGCCCAGACAAAACAGCAGGACAGATAAGAGTAAGACCAAGGCTGAGGGAGATGGGAACCAAACGACAGCTGCCTGAGGTTAAACAGAAGGAAAAGGAAAAAGAAGAGTTCCCTCCCTTGAAGAGAAGGGGGCTCCCGAATTTAAATCCTGAGTGTCATCTCGCCTAACCTTGACGATCTGGGCAGAAGAGAGCCCACGCATGGCCAGCCATCCCAATCGCGACAGGAGGTGGAAAGCAAGTGCTGGGGACGCGCTGAGGGAGCATGACAACCTCTACGCAGGCGCTCAGGCTCGTAAAGACGGCGGGGACTCAGTCGGCAAACAGATGGATATCGGTCGCCGACTACCCAGGTAGCGACGTCTGTACAAGGCCTGGATGACGCTGCTTGGGAGGTGAGGCTGCGGCTGTGCCCAGCGTGATGTAGCGGTACCCGAGCCAACGTCATAATCACAGTCTGTAGGAGGTACTGGTACATCATAACAGCCGGTCCAATCAGGGCGAGCCAAGCCTCCCTTGATACATCCCGAGGTCCTGACCACCCACAGGAGTGAGGGAAAAGTAGAGAAAAAGAAGGTTGGTTGATACTTGGCAAAAATCTGGCCATTGGCTTGTCCCGTCCGCCTTGGCTAGCAACATCTTGCGGCGTTACCTCCTGGCGTCTCAAGGCTAGAAAGGCTGACTGACTATCATAGAGTAAACTTGAGAGACAGCATTCGAGAGCAGGTGGTTCTGGGCCAGATCACAATTCAACATCATCCCCGCTGGAACATTCCCGACGGCATACCTCCATCTGCAAGCGTTTCAGAGGGTCTTAAATATTGTTTTTAAAGATAGCGGAGCACACATCCCCTCAAACCCCGGCTCATTCCTATCATTTGACGGACACCCAGCTCTCTACTCACCAGAAGGCTTGACCAACTTTCTATTGCCAAATCTGATAAACCCACTCCACCGAGATCCTTAGTATAGAGCTCAGCTCATTTCTTCTACCTTATGCGTATAGCTAGGAGACGTAAGCAATGAGGTGGTTGTCCGACTCGTATCCCATCCCGCGCAAGTTTACCGCCAGATGTATAGGGATACTTTCTGCGTATCGGAAAATCTCTACCCTGATATGTATCCCTTGCTTGAAGACACCCTCCTTAATGCCCTTTATGATACGGTTCCTGCGTGCCTGGGTGGGATTAGTGCGTGATATTGACATCCACTCCCAGTCCAGACAATCTCGAACGACCTTGCCCCATTCCTCCAGCCATGAACAGCCCATGTTCTGCAACAGGAAAACGTGCTAAGGGGTTAAGTACATTCTTCCCTGCCCTGTGCGTTTGTGTTCGATCCCATCTATAGCAAGGAGCATGTAAGCACTTCTCAAGTCCTCAATTCACAGGGCTGGCATGAAAACAATGTTGTTGAGAAAATAACTGAGTTTTCTCATGTTACTTACCTGCTATGAATTGAATCCTCAGGGCTGTATGGGGATGCTCGACCCTGGCGTGTCGGTATCGCTGGGGAATAGTGTGAACGGGCACCACCATCACCTTGCTGCTAGTGTTACTGGCCATTAAGATCTGGGGTATTGGAGGAGGTGCTTGATAGTTCCCAATATTGTCAATGCCTAACGTTAATAGGCTCTTCTTCAGCTTCGACTGAATTTTGGAGGTCAAGGAGTGGGGGTATATGCTATTCATATCACTACAAGCTCGCTGCCAGCATCATTCCCACTGCTGGTTGGCGATAACTTGGACCACCACATTTTTGTCCCCAGCAAAGTGAATCAATGTAGATCATTTATGCGGGAAACCAAAGAAAGCGAATGGTGATCCATGCATATGCACTTGCACCGTACAAGTATCGGTTGCCGAAATGAAAACACAACATGACAGTTGAGGCCGGAAAAGGGGTTATAGTCAACGAATTCTCCTTTTCTCCTATCTTATCCCACTACTACATTCTGAAACTTCTTTCACGGCCACACAGACACTGTCACCTAGTCACAGCGCTTCATTGGTCTATCTCAAGAGGATCAATATTTACAGAGAACCGTCCTGGAGCGACCTACTCAGCTAGCCTCTACTCACTACTTACATCCAGCAGAGAAGAAAGTACCAATGAAAAGTTTTCAGACAATTATTGTTTCTGTTTACGTTCATCCATGGATGACTACCTCAATCAACTCTCCTCAAAAGTCCCCAGCCAGCCGCAAATTCTCTGAACCGATGAATGATAAAATACCATCCCTTTATCCTAAGTCAGCGACCAACATCACCAGCCCTACTTCTACATGTATATAAATCTATATCTGCTCTCCATCCCCCTCTCTGCAGTTTGAGGGGCTTCGCACTAGCCGGGCAAGAGAAGAAGAAGGGAAAAAAAAAAAAAAACCCTCCTCAAAACTCCGCGTGGATGCTCGCATTGTGTTGATTTACATGCATTGGTTGAACAGATTCAAAAGACCAGAATGAAGTTGTGTATCAGTCATTGTGGAAATACATAGGCACTTTTCGCAGCTGGGATCAATTTGATAGAAGGGAGTGAGAGTAGCGTGTCATTTCAGCGCGAGTCCCTCGAAGATATTTAAGAGAGGATTGATTGACCAGCACACTCACTTCCAGGCTCTAATGGGAAGATGGAGAGTTTCAACGATTTCCAGCATGAGAGTAAGTAACCTTTGGAAAGGGAGTAGTTTATCCATGAACTGTCCACAACACCCCCTGATTGGCCAAGCCCGCTTCTCAAGGGCGGAAGAGCAGAACCTGGCTGGCAGCTGACAGGAATATCGAAAAGGTGGGCGCCGACAGCATTATCTGAGACATTTCGTTGACATTTGTTTTCTTGTCGATTGGTATATACTTCCTGACGAAGACTTGTACAGTAAGTACATGCATGTATGTACAGATGACATGCCTTGGGGATCAATGATAGTGAGATATACGCTACGTAAGTATATGTAACTCCTAATCCAAAAAAAAATAAAAATAAAATAAAATAAAATAAAATAAAAATAAAATCAGTAAACGATGGCTAAAATTATTAAACAAACCTATTCTCATATATTCTCCTGACGATTTTTAAACTTGGCGGTTGGAGGGGGTTGTTTGGAAAGGAGAACCAGAACTCAAACGAGGTTTCAGGCGCTTCAGCTGGGACATACTGTCCAATACGTGTATGTATGTATGTATGTAGTATGTATGTATGTATGTATTATGTCTGTATGTATGTATGTACGTACGCTTGGGTAGGTAGATACATCTATTTCCCCATTTATTTTTAGCATGTGGTCGACGGCTACCTGCATCGACTGCGGAGAGAGCGTACGTAAGTAAGTATATACGGAGTAATCTGTACGGCTGGACAGGAAATGCACAGTGTGGACAGAAGGGATGGTGGTAATATTCCCCCCTCCGCTTGCTACAGAGTATAGATAAATAACTATGGTAATAGGGATTATTAACTCCTCTGGAAGTGATGTGATTCTATCTTTGTCCTTTACATAGCTACGGCCAGATAGATCCTCGGGTTATCTCCTATTTCCATTCTGCAGCGTATGTACATGTATGTATAAACATATCGTGCCTTCATAATCTAAAGATGAATATCACAGCAACATGCATAAAAAAAAGAAACAAAGAAGAAAATGACGCTGGATTTTATTCCGGGCCATGCAGGTGACCCAGTTCTGATGTCATCTAGGGCTTTCTAGGGCGCTTTTTTTTTTTTTTTCTTTTTCCGGGGGGGTGTGTAAGGAGGGATCCGTCATCATCATCCAGGCAGGTTAGATAGAGTCAAGCCTTAATTAAGAATAGCCGAGGATGACCGGTCTGGAAGTGTCTTTCTTGTCCGTCCAGTTGATGCTTAGATGGAGGAGAGATGTGCACATGCCGCACAGTCCGTAAAGTCCAAACAACAGGGTATGGATGGAATAGTCCAGCCAGGAAGGAGAGAATAATAATTGGAAACAACTTTCATTTTTTTTTTTTTTTTAACTTCGATATTATTCAACTTTCTTGATACAGAAGAAAAGGGAAAGATTACCGAAAATTCCCAGCGATGTGGGCAGCGAAGGACCCACCGCGACCATTTTTTTTCTGTGACCTAGGTTGATTGTCGATTGTCGATTCGATTGTTGATTGTCTGGCTCTCTTTGTTTTAGGCTTGCTGATGGGTAGGTAACTGGTAACTTAATAATAAAATAAGGAGGCCCACATATAAACTGGTCACATCTTGGAAGATCTTAATCTTGGGCAGCCTGGGCAGGTCGAGATCCAGCCTGTAGCCAGGAATTTGATGTTGGTGGTGAGCAGTTTCGTAGTACTCCGCGGCCAGTGTCGTGAGCGCGATCCGAGATGTAGAAAATGAATGTTGCGATGGAAATATTCACGGGGAGGAGAGGAGAGCTAGAGGAGGATGGATGGATGGATGGATGCAAACGAACTAACTACCTTGGCTTCGAGACAGTTAACTCTTGTTGATCGAGCTAACTAATAACTGATCTGACATTGCTGCCGGAATAACACTGCACATGCCTATATATATTAATAGTCGAGTTGCCCTTCTCATTGTTCCTCTTTCGAACAAGAAGAACAAGCAGAAGCAGCAGGAGAGGAATCTGGACCAGCCCATTTTTTGCAACGATCCCGGGATCCATTGGCAGCCTATCAGTAGTAGTAACTTTGAGGTTCCTGTGCACACATTTTCCGCGGGAGAGGTACTTGAAGATACACGGACAAGCCCTGTAAACGTTCTTATTATTCTGGTTATGTAACACTCGGGGTTGGAGCCGCCTCGTCCTCGCCGCGTCTTGCAACGCTCCTTTTTCGCATCCTCGACGCCAGACAACGACATACATCAATCACCTCTTCACTTCCCTTCTCTCTAGCAATATCCAGTATCTGCACGTCTGTTTCTGCTTCTGCTCTTGCTTCTACTCTCCGAAACCCTTGCATCATCTTCATCTGCTTCTCCCGCTGTAGCCGACCATAAACACCGCTTCCCCCCCCCCCCGCGCTGCCCCAGTCCACGCC
>JAFEJD010002543.1:0-13949 GCA_018296065.1 Blastomyces percursus | reverse complement strand
CCCCACAGGCCCGGAAACGAAAAGTCTCGACTACCACACGGCCCCCGAGACCCTCAAACGATCAGGAGCAGCTTCCCCTAGCGTCCCCATCCCGGCGAGCTAAAAGAGTGAAACTGACGGGCTCATCTTCCGACCTTTCAGCCTCTGTGTCTCAAAGACGGGTTGGTTCCAGACAACAACCACCGGCAATGTCCCAGCCTGGGTATGTCCTGGAATTCATAAGCTCCTGCTAAATTTTTATGTTTGTTTTTTTTAAACGACTAGCTAATATCTTACTAACTGAACTGCTGTACAGCCCCTCTACTCGTCCCTCGGATGATAGTTCAAAAACCCCTGCCTCATCATCCACTGCTCCTAGACAGCGGCCGAGTAGGAATAAGAAACCATCGCAAGGTATGCGGGCGATATTGTGGTGTGATCGGAATAAGTTGGTTTGTTTGGTAATAGCTACACTGATGCTAACAGCGATATGTCCGTTCAGATGCTCCTTCCACCCAAACCTCCCCTTCACGCCGCCAAAGAAAACAACGCCTTTCCAAACGCGAGTCAGACGTAACAATGAAGGAACCTGAAGAAAATCAGCAAGAGGAGGAGACGCCTGAGGCGAGGGAAACGGAAACACCCCCGTCGAGTGATTCAAATGATGGTCCACATCCATCTGGTAGGACCGATGAGGAGGGCGACCCTTTCCGTAGTAGTCTATTCGGCGCCCGGAGTCCCATGGGCCTGCAGAATACTCTACGAGCTTTGAGTGGCATGATGAGTGGGACATCCTCTCGGCTACGTGATATCCTCAATAACCTACGAAACAAGGAAGACCCGTCGATCCAACTCATTGCTTTGCAGGAGCTCTCAGATCTGTTGTTGGTTTCCAATGAAGATAACCTAGCGGGACAATTTTCTCCTGACCCCTTCGTTAAGGAACTCGTGAGGCTCATGCAACCTAGCGAGACGGGGGAGGAAAATCCGGAGATTATGCTTCTTGCATGTCGTAGCTTGGCCAACATGATGGAAGCCCTTCGGGGATCTGTTGCGAACGTTGTTTATGGCGGTGCAGTGCCCATTCTTTGTCAGAAGCTACTGGATATACAGTTCATAGACCTTGCCGAGCAAGCTCTGAGTGTATGTGCTTTTTCCTTCTAGGTCCCCAAGCTGTAAAGCATTCGATTTTCTTCAAAACTAATGATCCTTCACATAACAGACACTTGCCAAGATCTCCGTTGATTTCCCTTCGTCCATTGTCCGTGAAGGAGGCCTCACGGCGTGTCTCTCTTACTTAGACTTCTTCCCCACCAGCACCCAGCGTACGGCTGTAATAACAGCTGCAAATTGTTGCCGCAACCTACCTCATGATTCGTTCCCCGTTATCCGGGATGTCATGCCAACGTTGCTCAACGTGCTTTCCAGCAATGACCAAAAGGTCGTAGAACAGGGATGTCTATGCGTTTCTCGGGTGGTTGAAAGTTTCAAATACAAACCAGAAAAGTTGGAGCAATTGATTAAACCTGACATGTTGAGGGCGATCCTCCGGTTGCTTTTGCCTGGCACTACAAATTTGATCGGCCCTCATATTCACACCCAGTTCCTCCGCGTGCTTGCCATCACTGCCAAGTCAAGTCCGCGCCTGTCTGTCGAGCTTCTTAAGATGAATGTGGTGGATACATTGTATCAAATTTTGACGGGGGTCTCCCCCCCCTCGGAGACAAGTGGTTCGATCAAAATCGACAGTGTGCACATCATGCAAGCTCTGATCCATCGCCCGCGAGAGCAGGTATTTGAAACTTTGAATGTTATTTGCGAGCTTCTTCCTGGGCTTCCAAATGAATCGCTAGTCGTTTCCGACTATAATCTACAAGCCAGCTTTGAAAGTGATATTTATCCAGTGTCCAGGACGCCTCGAACAAAGGCATTGGCAGAGCAAAGAGTTAAGCGTCTCAAAGAGTGTGAACCGGAGATTAAACGTTTTGCTACAATCTTGCTACCAACACTGACAGATGCGTACTCCAGTACAGTGAACTTGTCCGTAAGGCAAAAGGTGCTTGTGGCGCAGCTGAAGATGCTACAGAATCTAGATGCTCAAATTATCGAAGACGCCCTACGCACTGTGCCATATGCCTCCTTCTTGGCTGCTATTTTATCACAAAAGGACCACATGTCGCTTGTTGCTTTGGCTCTGCAGTGCGCGGAGCTCCTCTTTGAACGCCTCGAGGACATATATCAGTACCAATTTCATCGCGAGGGGGTAATCACAGAAATTACAAAGCTTGCCGAAACTCCGTTGTCTGCTGAACCGACTCCCAGCAAAGATTCCAAACGTGAAGTTGACCTTGAAAATGGACAGAAGGGTGACGAGAATTCTGAAGATGAAGAGGAAAAGGATCACGTTATGGATCACGACGAGGACAGCCAGGAGGATGAAGATGACGAGGACGATGAGGATAATGATGAGGACAATGATGAAATGTCCGAATCAGAGAGCTCTTCATCCGTATCGGGTGGGCCTATGTCTCGAAATGCAGGGGCGGCGCTCCAGGATCTTGTGACTTGCAGCGCCAAGAAATTTCTCCGTATCTACGACGGTAGTAAGGGCAAAGGCATGCATGATCAAGCGCTGGCAATTCTTCAGTCGCTGCAGGCACTCGTGGCGGAGATTGAGGCTTGTTACCACAACGTGAAGCCTGCTGATGGTTATGTGCTTTTCCAAAAATTGGCGGCCTACTTCGATGGCGATGCGCTTGAAAGTATTACAAGTTCTGAATTGCTTAGCTCGGGGATCATTCAAGTTTTGCTGGACGTGATTAGCAAGAAGGATTATGGTAAGATATGAATCAATGGACTCCATATCATTCATTTATTTCTAGCTAACTCTGTGATCTTCTACAGTGCCCGGAAAAGATGCCAGAACAGATTTTCTCCGAGCTTTTATGGAATCGGACATCACAACGGAGGCCGTCAGCAAAGCTAGCTCGCCCACCACTCCCTTCAGTGTTTTGATCCATAAACTCCATGACCTGCTGAGCCGAACGGAACATTACGAAGTCCTCACTGTTAATCACAGCTCTCTGGATAATAGGAACGCCACATCCATGCTTTCAAAGCAACTGCGACTCCGCCTAATTGCTGACGAGGAATCTGATATCCCGAAACCGTACAAAAATATGATGGTATCGATCCACGCAATCGCCAACTTTAAGGCTCTTGATGACTACCTTCGTCCTCGAATCAGCTTATCCGAACGTCCTAGAGGCTCGCGAAATCGTGACACTATATTTTCCCAGTTGACTGGCTCCTCTAGATCTCGAGATGCCGCTGGAAATGGAACTGAGACAGCGCTCCCTGGAGGGCTTGAGCAGCCTAATTTGCCCCCCCCTCCCCCACAGCCGGCCACTTCGTCCCGAAGTACACGAGTTCCAGAGAGATCTAAGCCCCAACGTACGTCATCAACGCGGACGGCAACATCTGGAGGTTCTGATGAGCGTTCTCTTCGAGCTAGATACCCGAATCGACACCAACCACCTCCTCCCGATGACGAATCTGATGGGACTGATGAGCCACTAGAATGCGCTGATGAGAGACAGTTGACTGATGACGGCGAAGGGGAAGAGGAGGAGGATGCGTTGGATGCCATTGTTGATGACCTTGAAGATGATCTCTCTGATGAGGAAGTTGCAGATCCGACGGCGGTTAACATGGAAGTTGCTGCAACAGGGAAAGTAACTGCTCGTAAAGAAGACGGGACGAGGGTTTCAACGCCTCAGCAGTCAAATCAAACAGGAAGGCAGTCATCATCTGCTCAAACTTCTGGCCAATCCCTAAGCACCTCTTTGGCATTTGCTGGTCGACCGTTCTCATATGCCGCCGCAATTGCCTCCATTCCACAGGATTGGCATATCGAGTTCCGTGTCGACGACAAACCAATCTCCCATGAGACAACGGTGTATCGCGCAATCCACCATAATAGAGAACATATGAGCGATTCCCATGCGCGTAACGTGTGGTCCATGGTTCACACAATCAAGTACAAGCGCGTCCAGGGGCCACCACCACCTGAGCCATCCACACTTACACCGAACTCCAGCAATCTGTCGTTAGAGACGGATTCTAGTGGTATGCCAGAGTCCCTGAGTAAGAATCCAACAACGGCATCTATCCTCAAGCTCCTCGGACTTCTGCATGGAATGAACGCCCAGCTCGATGACATTCTAGCAGAGAGCAACAATCAGATTAGAGTTGTCAAGGAGCCTCTCGCACAATTCCTTAATACAAAGCTAACAGCGAAGCTAAACCGACAACTCGAAGAACCATTGATAGTGGCTAGCAGCTGCCTCCCGAGCTGGAGCGAGGATCTCGCGCGCCATTTCCCATTCCTTTTCCCCTTCGAAACTCGACACCTATTCCTACAATCGACGTCCTTCGGCTATGTGCGGTCTATGATGCGATGGCAAGGGTCGCAGCCCGATGAAGACCGACGAGATCAGAGACGTGATGATCGCCCTTATGCGGGACGTCTACAGCGGCAGAAAGTGCGCATATCGCGGTCTCGCATCTTAGATTCTGCCATGAAAGTCATGGAGTTGTACGGTTCGTCGCCTAGCGTTCTCGAAGTCGAGTACTTTGAGGAGGTTGGCACGGGTCTCGGTCCGACGCTGGAGTTCTACTCCACCGTTTCAAAGGAGTTTTCCAAAAAGAAGCTCAAGCTATGGCGAGAACATGATTCGCACGATAAGAACGATTATGTGTTCAGCAAACTGGGTCTGTTCCCTGCTCCCATGAGTCGTGAACAGGCATCGTCGGAATCAGGCAAGAAGCAGCTACAATACTTCAAGGGCCTTGGCAAATTCGTCGCTCGATCTATGTTGGACTCAAGAATTATCGATATCGCCTTCAACCCCATCTTTTTCCGCATTGGTGGTGCGACCTCATCAACCGTGACTCCGACTATCGCGACCGTCAAGGCTGTGGATCCCGAACTTGCCAGCTCCCTGACGCTCGTGAAACAGTTCGCGACCGCACAGGCCAGCATAAATGCCGATGACTCCCTCAGCACCGAAGAAAAAGCCCGCGCGCTAGATGGGATCACCGTGGATGGTGTCCGGGTCGAGGATCTGGGCTTAGACTTTACGCTGCCGGGATACCCTTCGATCCAGATGATTCCGCATGGTTCTTCCATTGCTGTTACGATGGATAATGTCGGGTCCTATGTCAATAAAGTCATCGATATGACGCTGGGTAGTGGCGTGCAGGCGCAGCTCGATGCGTTCCGTGCTGGGTTCTCACAAGTGTTCCCGTACTCTTCATTGCAATCGTTTACGCCTGATGAGCTTGTGATGTTGTTCGGGCAGGTTGAGGAGGATTGGTCGATTGAGAGTATGTTGATGATATTCTTTTTCATTAAGATAATTTGTCGTTGGGATCACTAACTTCTCTGTTTTTGCAGCGTTGATGGACTCGATGAAAGCGGACCACGGCTTTAACATGGACAGCAAAAGCGTGCGCAATTTGCTACAGGTTATGAGCGAATTTACCAAACAAGAGCGTCGCGACTTTTTGCAGTTCGTAACCGGCAGCCCCAAGCTTCCAATCGGAGGTAAGTTAGATATAAAAACCATTCCCCGTACCCCCTTCATCCGCCCCCGTCTATTTGCATTTAACGTTACGAATCTTCATATTCTAACTTTCAACTCCACAGGCTTCAGAAGCCTTACTCCAATGTTCACCGTCGTCTGCCGCCCGAGCGACCCTCCGTATCTACCGGACGACTATCTCCCCAGCGTAATGACATGCGTCAACTACCTCAAGTTACCTGATTATACCAACATCGATATCCTCCGTGAACGGCTCAATGTTGCCATGCATGAGGGGCAAGGGGCGTTCCATTTGTCTTAGTTTTCGGTTTCGCTCGCGGGTAGTTTGCTATTTAAATGTCTTGCATTTCTATTCCTTGTGTTTGTGTTGCGATGGCTGTGTTGGCGGTATTTGTTCTGACTCACTCCTATCCTCCAAATCCTCCTTGGGAGTCCCAAAATATCATGCTTTTGTCTGCCCATGTTTTCATCCCCTGCACCCTTCCCTGTTATCATTTGTTTCATGTTTACTTCTTTTCTTCCCCCTATATATTTCCCTCGGTTGAATTCAATTATCTCACCATCCAAAATCTTTTCTTTACTAACGGAAACTTCATACATTTCTCATTTCATTTTCTTTTCTTTCTTTCTTTTTTTCTCCACCTTTGCTCATGATTTATTCCACCCATGCATGACTTGATTAAAATCTTGAAAGACTGGTTCTATATTCCATTCCCCCGTGATGTTCATTTCTTCCCAATTTACCTACCTTTTTCATGGTACATTTTCACATTATGTTCTCTCTGTTTTCTCCTTTCTTTTTTTAAAAGTGAAGATCACTAGTATTAGGTTTCGGGAGGCGGAGGTGAGGAGCGTGAGGGGAACGGCGCTGGGTGTGTTCGGGGTGGTGAATGTTAATACGAGATTAGATCCCAGCCCGTCCTATGGTTGTGCAGCACTATGCTACAGGGATGAAAAAGGAAAGTGTCATGGCGATATGACGATGGAATTAATTATGACTTCGAAGAACATGGTTTGTGTGAGCGAGAAACGATGGGCAGCGGATTCTGCTCGAGAATTTATCTGCTAGTTTCTTTTCTTCTTCTCCTTTTCTCTACTAAACATGGGCCTCACTCGGATCAGACCAGGCATATCGGCGTTAAACTGGGTTTGATTTTGTTTTACTTGATTTGCCTCTTCTTTTTTCTAATTTTATTTATTGTATTTCCTTTTGCGCTCCCTTCTGCTTTCATTCCGTTGTAGTCCGTAGCTACTGTGTGGGAGATGGAGGAAACCAGAGAAGAAAGAATGTTTCTATTCCATTGCTTTTCTGTTCTTGCTTCTACCCGCCACACTAAATCCAATCAGCCACGGGCTGTCTTCCAAGTCGAATGGCAATACAGCCATCGGCAAGGGGCTCTCCCCGTAAATATTGTTCTCGTTCTGTTGTTCCTATTCCCGTTCCTCCTCGACTGTTTTCCCCTTTTATAATCACGTGAGTTATATTTTCTTGGCGCTTGGCCGCAAGTACCTAAGGCGGTGGCGCGCGGCATAAAGACCCAACTACACCTCAACTTGCAACTTGTTAATAATCAGATGATACGGGGATTTGCGACTTCCAGCTACGTCTGCGATTTTGCATATGATATAAGGACGAGAGGTAGGCGAGAAGAATAGCCAGCCCGTACGCAAGTGGTCTTGTCGCATCCCCACCTTCGTGACGGAGTGGAAGATGCGGAGTTAACAGACCTATACTATATTGATATACGGAGTATATTGATATATATAATTGGCAGAGGGACCAACCCGAAGATTACTAGGCAGTTTGAGTGCTTGTTGCATGCGCACATCCTTACCGTGAACTTCACGCTCATAGGGCGAAGAAGCTACGCCGCCGCGACCACTATCGGCGGAAACCAACGCAATTAACTACCTAACCAATACCGAAGCCCATTTTCAAATGCGCGGACCCTCTACGCACTTCTATCACTATCTATTATAGATCTTAACCCATAACCGTCTTTTTTTTTTGTTCTCGCAACACCACCAGCTTTCCCAGCGTGGTATTGCGCGCAAGGAACAAGCATTACAAACAGGGGACGAGTTATCTACAAAATCTAAAAGAAGAGCAACTCACACCACGCGCACCCGCAAAACTCCCGAAAGAACAGAACGATGGACGAATTCGCCCAAACACGTGGCGTCGACGACCTCTTCGACGACGAAATCATCCCCCTTACTCCTCAAGAGGTCGCGATCGAATACCCCCCGGAGCCCGTACGGGAACCCGTAACGCACGAGCCTACACTTCAACGACCGACTTCCACCGATCCACGACCACCGTCACAACCACATATATCTCATTCGCCGGGGAAACAACAACTACAGCAACAACAACAGCAGCAGCAGCAGCAACAACAACAACAGGGCCACGAGTCGCCGGCTCCCCCCGAGTTGCAGCACAATACCGGTGCCGCTGGATATAGGAATGGCAATAATAACAGAGGCCGTGGGAACGGGCGCGGATATAGTGGGGAGAGGGGATGGGGCCGAGGCAGAGGAGGAGGAGGAGTTAATGGTGGTGGGCGCGGTGGGAGGAGGGGGAAGTCACATGCTGTGGAGGCGAGCCGTGATGCGCCAACGCCTCCACCCACGGCGGGTGGTGTAGAGGGGAAGGAACAGGTGGGCGATGCTAAAGAGGGGGGAGGGAATGTGGATAAGAAAGAAAAAGAGGAGAATCGGGATGGAGAGAATGGCGTGGATGAGAAAACCAAGGAGCAGGGCGCACCCGCGCCTAGGGCTTTTGCAGTTAAGGGAGATAGGAGTGGAACGGGCGGCGTGAAGAAGGTAAGAATTTGCTTACCTCTTCAATTTCGCCCGTTGTTCAAAATATACATGTTACTAACTACAACTTTTTTTGGCCTTCCTGTAGCCCAAACTCACCGAAGATGAACTCACAGAACGCATGAAAGCCGCCAAACTCAAAGCAGCAGAACGGGCGGCCGCCCACGCCCGCGCTGAAGCCGACGAAGCCTCGTTCCTCGAACGCGAACGCATCGCCGCCGAAAAGCGCCGTGAAGAAATGCAGAACCGCCGCATGATGAACGGCGAGCGGGAGAGGAATCGGCAACGAAAGCTTGACTCACAGACCAGGCGCGAGTGGGATGTTGAGAAGTCGGCGGAGGCATTCGCGCCGACGGTCGGGAGGGGTCGGGGCGGGACTGCAAGTTCTTATCGACGCGGCGCGCATGGTGGCGTGCTTTATGATGGGGCCGCTCCTGCTGGCGCGGGGGATGGTATGCGTGGCCATGCGGAAAAGCCGTTCACGGATCCTGACGACGGTGGATATTTCCGCGGGAGGGGAAGCGGGCGCGGGAACCCGCGTCGCGGCCGGGGCGGCAGGGGCCGTGGGGATTATGCTAGCAGACAGGTGTATGGGGGCTCATCTGGGCCTGACGTCAGGAAGTGGGTGGAAGGCGTGTCGCCTCATCACCCTCCGCTTGAGCCTCCAAGTGTCAGCGCGGAAGAGGATTTCCCCGCGCTACCAACTACGTCTGGTGGAGGTGTAAGTCGGAATAGTAATGGGAACTACAAGGATGGTGTTACTACACCACTGTCGCCCCAGGTGACGTGGGCGGAGCAGATGGAGATGACTCAGGGAGAGCGGAAGACGCAACAACAGGCCTTACAAGGGACACTGTCATCGATGAGTTCAAAGGGAAAAAAGGGGGTTGGTTCGTAAGATGTGGAACTCGTGGTTTCTTATGGCTTTTTGCATTTTGTAGACTTTCTTGCAATTTGGCACGTATGTGGTTTTTGGTCCCTATACTAAAATTACATTCTACTGCTGGTTGCTTGGGACAGACCAGACCACACCCATGACCTATGTGTCCCCTTTATATTTACGCTTTTGGAGTATTTTTATTAAATAACTAATTTAAACTCCGCTTCCTGGAATATGGTGGATCATTATTATTTGCGTTTTCTCATTCCTTACTTTGGTTGTGCTTTCATCGATTTAAAAACATTGTGCATCCATTATTCTGCACTTCTAGGAATTATTTACTATACCGGTATAAGGTATTTATGGCCTAGTGTGGAGAGTGGATTGTTCATTTCGTTGCCAGTGTACGAGCCGCTACAGGTTTTGTTAGATCGATGGTATTCAAAGTGGAAGAATGAGAGGCCTAGTTACGATAATGCAACTGGCTCTTGTCCGCCTGATATTATGACATTACGCCGGGTTCTCCAAGGACTGGGAATGCTGATGCTGCACCAGGTAGCATTTTAATTTGCAAAATGCGGTGGTTATGTATTGTTCACAAAGGTTTGAGATCAAGAACTGGAGCACACGCGATACTGCCGAAATAAAATAAAGGTAAACATGTAATAATATAAACGGCGCCTACAAAACATGCAAAAAAGATATACATTATTCTACTTTAACCACCTTCCCTCTAAATCTATCCTTCGTCGCAACAATAAAACCCGAAATCTTCGCCCTGATCCCGGACTCCGGCGCCTCCTCGACAGCTACAAGGCGGCGAACAAGAATATTAAATATGCTCCCGAAAGCCAACGCTATGACGGTACTTGTTAATATAATCACGTTGTATGGCATGCTGAAATCGGGTGTGGGGAGTGGTAAAAGTAGGCTTGTCGTGCGCAGATAGATTGGGAGTTGTGGTTGCGAATTGACAGGTTTTACTTGTGCCTCCGCAGCGTTCCGGCCACTAAGTAATCTAATAACCGCGGGGGCAACGTTAAATCCTCGATTGGCATCGGGCGGGTACTCAGTGTAGCGGAGGATGGTCTTTTCGAAGTCGTAAATCAGTGTTACTGTTGATGCGGCAGGGACTGAAAGTATCAGTTCAAGTTGCGTGCCCCTTTTTCGGTCGAGGGCAGGGCGGTAAAATACTTCTTTGATGATCTCCGATGCCGGAATGGAAACGTCTGTACCGTTTTGGTTCGTGGCTTTTGCGTTGAGAGTGTGCACATAGGGCCTCATGAACCAGGGGAGGGTCTCGAAGTAGATGAATTCAACTGGATTGGTTTGGGACGGGTTTGTTAAGATTGACCGCATGCCACCTCTTTCTTGGCCGTGGCCGATTATCGTCCGCTCTGCGTGAAGGATAGGTTGCTCCAAGGGTATTTCGGAAGGCTGTTTTTGAGCTGGTAGAACCAGGTCGAAAGGGAAATCGTCGAGGAGTGAGTAGCAGCGGGAAAGCCCGTTAGGAGACTTCCTCTCGATGGCGCCAGCTGTGACTAGTACGTCCCAGTCGTTGGGAACTTTGATACACACATGTTGCCTTTGATTTTCTTCTTCCTCTGTTAGAGGGCATCCGCCTGGAATTTTGCGGCCAAACACATCTGATAAACGCCACCCCTGTTCTGCACTTTTGCCGACTGGGTAGCAAGTATCATGGGAGTTGTAGGGCTTGGATTGATCGCAGACTAGCTGTTCCGCGGGAACAGGGCGCGGAATGGGATTATCTATAATATTCTTAGTTTCAAGGAAAACAGGGAAGAAGAGGTGGGGATAACCACTAGTACCCACCCCTTGGCCTCTTCGATCTCTCCACATCTAAAACCATATCTATTGTTTGCTCGATTTCAACCTGGCATGCTTCTGCATTCTCGAGACAGGTGGGGCGAACATCAATAGACATGCTCTGCCACGAGGCATCAAATAGCCTATGGCCATCAAACAAACTTGAAATTCCAGCTTTTCCTTTGCAGGGAAGCAATTTCAGGAACGGGGTCAAATTCTCCGTACATACGACCTCGCCGGGAAGCGTCCCATGCAGCAGATGAAGCGGTCTGGAAGAATGGTTTCCCACAGGCTCAAACGTCATTACAGGTCGAGTTGTTCGAGTAGAATCAATGAAATTTAACGACGCGCAGAAGAGGCCGGACAGGGACTGTGTTAGAGTGATCCATTTGGAATATGCGCTGTTAAGAAGCGAGAATAGTTAGTTGCTATTTCTACATTGCTTTGCGAAAAATTGCCCGAAATCTCACGCTTCATTCGTATCTGCATCTATCCATGCCCATAATTCAACCCCTGTACCGCCCTCCTTAAAGCCATGCCACGGCCGCTCGCCCCAACTCTCCGCATCCCATCGACCCGTAGTGAATCTCAAATGCAGCTCCTTAGTGCTGGCATGCTGGAGGATTTGACCTAAAGATCGTGGGAAATATCGGAAATTCTGGCGCTCAAAAGCTTCGAGTGACGCATTGCTGCGAAAATTAAACGATCCTAAGAGGGATGAAGGGGGTAGTGGGAGGAGGACTAGCTGTTCATGGTACTCCGCTGCATTGGAGAGAGCTGGCGACAGCGATGCAAGGAAGATGCAAAGGAAAAAGAGAGGATTGAAAATCATGCCGTCATATTGCAAGAGACCAATAATGCAGTTTGCAATTGTATGTCTCTACTCAATGAAGACAGCAAAGCGTTGATAACTGTATACGAAGCAATTATCTCTCCGCATCTTGATAGTTGGGGTCATCTTGCTCCGTGGCCTAGAGTACCTATATGGAAATATCATGTGACTTAGAGGCTAAGAGCACGCTAATGAATTCCCAACAGTGTGAGCGCGATAGGCGACAGATCATATTACAATCTGTGAACATAGTGGGTGAACTCGAAAAGGAACTTATCCTGGCTACACTCACAGGCAGCCATATTGAGAAATTTTGTTGTCCAATACAGGATCTCTCCCCGGCTGTATAAATCTCTCCCCAGCTGGTTGAGGCGGAGATACCAATCCTTCTTTGAGCATGGCGGCGGAGCAGAGGAAGCTGCTTGAGCAGCTTATGGGCGGTACGTTCTGCCTAGCATACATCGTCTTTCTATCAGAACTCTTTTTACTATCAAAATGGCAAGCTAACTTATATAGCGGAGCAAATGATGGGCTTCGGCGGCTCGCGCAATTCTCAACTCGTAATCACCGACCCTAAAGTTTGCCGCTCCTATCTTGTCGGCACATGTCCTCACGACCTCTTCACCAATACAAAACAAGACCTAGGCCCGTGCCCAAAGGTTCACAGCGAAGGGCTAAAAGCGGAGTATGAGGCTGCGTCGGCGCATGAGAAATCGAAATGGGGCTTCGAATACGATTACCTACGAGATATGCAGAAATACGTCGATGATTGTAATCGTAGGATTGACTCGGCGCAGCGACGATTAGAGAAGACACCCGATGAAATTCGTCAGACAAATAACCTAGTATGTTATTTCCATGCTATTTGTGCCTTTGTTATCATTTGTCGTTTCCCTATAATATTTTCTCTCATGCTCCATAACCACTCCCCGCAAACTGAATCGTATTTGCTAACTGATTGACCTCTATCTCTCACTCAGCTAAAACAAATATCGGATCTCTCAAAGACCATAAACAACGGCCTCCTAGAAGTTTCCGTTCTCAGCGAAA
Organism: Blastomyces percursus; assembly: GCA_018296065.1. NCBI lineage: Eukaryota > Fungi > Ascomycota > Eurotiomycetes > Onygenales > Ajellomycetaceae > Blastomyces > Blastomyces percursus. The sequence goes on along the minus strand of JAFEJD010002543.1, from coordinate 952 downwards.
TGGGTTCTGTCTCCACGGCTTACAACGAGTTCCACAAAGTCCGTACCGCAAAACACCAAAAGGAGGCCTGCGAACGCGAACTCAAAGCACTTGCCGACACATCCGGACCGTCAGGTCACCAGAAATTACAGGTCTGCGATGTATGCGGGGCGTATCTCAGTCGTCTGGATAACGATCGTCGCTTAGCGGATCACTTCTTTGGGAAAATGCACCTGGGATACGCGAAGATGCGCGAGACTTTTGGTATCTTGCAGAAGGAGTTGAAGGGGCCACCACCTTCTCGACATGACGATGGACCCTCTGGCCGTGGCGATTATGATAGTGAAGGCGGTTGGGGTTCTAGAGCTGGTGGAGGTCGAGGACCCTATCGGACTGGTGGTGGCGGAGGTGGCTATAGAGGGTACAAGGGTAGAGGAGGAGGGGGAGGCTATGGGGGACGGTGGTAAAGAGCACCCACGGCTGTATGTGTATGCCTCTTATCTCGGGCGCGGGAGAATTGCATAGCGCTGGCGTTCGGGGAGTTTACTCTTGGAATTAGGCAAAGGTTTTATTATGTTTTTATATGTTGTAGCCCCGAGAGAGCAAATATGATAGCCTAGAATATAATGAACGAGACATTTTTACTGGAATCTAACTCGGGCTTAAATATATATAATAATTTATATTATGCTTCCTATGACCATGTCAAGAATATATGTTGTCAGACCCTCCGGTCTCCTTAGGTAATCTTCCACCATACTAACTAACGTAATCCGACACCACCTAGTTGAACACGACACCTAGCTGAACACTTTTTTTCATCCAACAAATCACCCAATAACTATGACAACCAGCTCTAGCATAAAGCCTTCCGATAAAGAAAGATAACTATTATTACACATTGAAGCTAATGAAAAAGGTCAATTTAAAAGCATACGAGGTGCTGCTGAATCATACAGTCTTTGCCATACTA
>JAFEJD010002539.1:0-29162 GCA_018296065.1 Blastomyces percursus | reverse complement strand
TATATACGGAGTATATGTGGAACATTTTCCGGATTGGGGTGGATTTAAAATTATTAGGCTATATTATATTTCTTTTTATTTATTTAACCTCGGAGACTGTTCATGTCCCTAGTTCTAGAGCTGGAGCCAAACAGATTCTGTAGAATGCGGTAGGGAAGGACTTGCGCAGAAACAAAGCTTGGGCTAAGGACTTGGGCAAGTTGGGTGAAGTATTAACAAATGGCTTTAATATGTGAGGAATAGGAATACAACATCGTTGTTCGATTTCTTCCCGGTATGTTTAAATGGGTATAGGTACATCCATCTCCGTCAACCACATCATCTGGGTACGAAGCAAACATAACCAGACAGACAATATATGGAGCAAAGAATAATAACAAAATGAAAAGCTGTATTTAACAGAAGAGGATATATAAAGGGCTTTCTACCCAGCACATCCAACAAATACTCAGATCATCATCACTACAACCCAATCTCTCCACCCGCTTTGGCTAACATTTCATAGACCCGCGGCGGCAACTTGTATTTGATCATACCTGCGAAAACCATCAAGTCTTTCGCCATCACGAGCAGCTCATCTGCCAAGCTCTGTCTCATGTCATTCGCGTAGGCTCCCTGTTGAAGTCTTTCCCGTTCGCGACCGATGCACATCATACTCCACATAATTAGCTGGCCGGCATTTCTGGAGATGACCGGGGGAAGGGATGGGAATGCCTGCGCAGCACTGCGAATGTATGGGACGGAGCCGTGAGCTCGCAACGGTAGTATTTGGAGATTGTTGATATCCTGTTGAGGGCAAATGTCAGTCCCACCCTTTTCTGGAGATTGCGAGATATTAAAGCACGCTGGGGAGGGAAAACAATATGCAAAAGGACTTACATCTAGTGCCTGAGCCCATTTCCCAGCTTCGACATTCGCCTTGGCTTCCATTGTGCGCAGCAGTAAACCACATGCATCCCTGTTGATCTGATGTATTTTCTGATAGTAAAGCGCGTTGGTGTTATAGAGGCCAATCATGTTCTTAGCTAGGACAACCGGGTCATCAACCGCAGTGAGACTAAGACTGCTCCCTTGCTCAGTGGGGCCAGCTCCTTGTTGGGGCGGCTGCTGTCGCTGTTCCTCGCTGTCCGGTGTGGTTCGCGGTTTTAAGGGCTGCAGCTTCATCGCTGAGTCACCCAAATCCACGGCGACGGCGTCCGCAAGAGCGCGGTTGATGATGGAGATAACATTGTCGTATTCTTCCGCCAGGTGATATAGTAGAACGGCATCTGCAATGAGTCCCTTATCATCAGCAACTGCTGCTGCTTGAACGGTGATGGTCTTTAGGAATTCTTCCTGGTTGATAAGTTTGATGAGCTTAAGCCGCCGTTCGATTACACCCTTGATTCGATTGCCGTCGCTGCGAATATCTCCTAGCAAAAGGGCGAAGTCTCGAGTCTCCAAAATGAATTCTCTCAGTGCTTCGTGGCATACTGAGGCCTGCGATTTGCCAAGTTCCCCCGGAAGATCTGCATTCAGACATATAAGGGTGAAATAATCGACTGCAGCTTCAACATATCCGGTGCGGAATTCGCGAGTGTACTGCGTAATGAGTGATGCGAAGTTGATCTGAGGAGCTTGCTTCGTGCTAAAGGTCACTGTTTCATAGGTTTTCGTTAGCAAAATTTAAGGTTAGGGCCTAGCGGTCTAGGAGGCGCCACACTGGTTAGGACGATACTTACAAAGTTCTTCGCCCGATGTATAAAAGTCGGAAACGCGGAGTAGGCCATAGAAATCCAGAGCAATTGCGAAATGCACAGCGCTGATAGGCGCGTGATCCGCAAGACACGCGATGGCCTGTTCGAACATGCCCCCGAGTATCTGGAGGAGGAAGAAAGTCCCATAGCCGCCGGGGCCATCCTGTCCCTTTCCAAACACCCGCAGCCCAATTTCAGTGATATCGCTCTGAATTTCCTCCAACCCAAACAGTTCTCCAGCGACTTCTTCAGTTCGGCTATCTTCCCTGGCAAAAACGAACTGTAGCCACATCCAATCCTCTACACCCTGTCCGATACTGTCAAACCGACGTTGGCTAATGTCACAGCGACCAATGATCTTATAACATGCCATGCGATATGGGTCGACGGTGTTCTCCGGGGCATTGCGTAAGCGCTGTTGATACTCTCCATTGATTTTCTGCTGAAGGTCTCTAGGAAGTCTTCTGCTCTGAGCATAGGTTGTCATGTAGATAACAAACTTATGATCAAGGGACCGGAATCCCGGATCCTGGCTCACATATTCCGCTGCTTCCTTAACAAAGCCACATCTGAGGAGATAAAAGATGAGGATCCAGCAGTAATCCCGGCCGACCATTTGGAGTTCCATGCCGTCAGGGGCAAGATCCTTTCGTGCGGCACGAAGGCGAATGTAGGCGCGAATCTTGTTGGTTATCGAAGGGACTCCACCAAGCTGGGCTTCGCGGGGGTTCTTTGCAATAATGGTTTCCACTTCTTTGTAAAACAACTGCTCCAAAAACTTCCTAGACCCTTCGATAATTCTCTTTCTCATCCTCGTTGCTCCAACGGAGTGGAAAGTATCATCTAGATAGTCGTCCGCAAATTGGCGTTCCTTGAGTACACCGGGCTCTGAAAGGCTAGCGGGGTTTGGACTTTCATTTACCATGCTGATCAACGCATGATAGGCTTCAATTAATTGCCGTGGAACCTAGAAAACGCCCGTTAGCGCAAATAATATAGATAATTTTTTTTATATATATAATAAAAAAATTAAGGAAACCGTAAATAATTCACGTACATCCCCTCCAGCGACCCGCTCAGTTTCTGCAAATCGGTGAAGAATCGGGAACACCCTTTCTTGGAGCCTTGCTTCATTGAGTGCCTCAACGTTCGTCGCAAAGTGCCGAATTTTTTCCCTCAGGAAACGAGAATCAGCGGACGCCATACTGGCAGCCCCTTCGTTCCGCATAACAGAATCAGAAAGAGACTGGGGAGCACGCCCACTAATTGAAGGAGACCCAATGACAGATTTCCCCAACGCTGATCGACCAAATACGCTGCGCCTGCCACTCGCTTCTCCACCTCGCGGCACTCCCGGTCTTCCAGCGGACCGTCCCAGCGTTGCTGATTTTCCGAAGGCGCCGCGGGAAGAGTCAGACTTTTCGCGCGCAGAACCATCCCTGGGCGTCAGACCAAAGTGTTCATATATTTTTTGACGCTGCTCGTCCCAATTGACGTTCACTTTCTCCTCGAGAAAAGCGTCAAAGTCCTTACGGACACGAGCAAGACTTTCAGCAACCATCGCCTCCCTCCCACGCTGCTGAACTTGTCGTAGGAACTTTTGATTGTCGGGATCGAATATATCGGTATGCTTGAACGGGCTGCTCGCCGTGGTTTGGTTACCCAACATTTTTAGATCCTGCAAAACTTGGCCTGGAGAGATACCGGAGGCGGCCAGAGAGTAATGTCTGGAGAAGACAACGAAGAGTTAGCAAACGCCGCATAGCAATAATGTAGACTATATAAAAAAGGGATGAACAATGGCGGAGTTTTACGCTTTATTATCAGCACGTTTAGGCCCTTGACCCGCACGCTCACCGGCCGCCCCCAAACCCCGCGCAGCTCTCCGAATATCATCCAAACCCAGCTGGAGATTAGGAAGATCGGCGGAAGTAACATCTCCGATAGATGGATGTGGGCGTTTCTTACCACGCTCCAGCAAGCTACTAAAGTACGCGGGTTGTGTGGACTGAGTAGCGGAAATGGACTGTGTCGCTGGCTGTGCCTGTGGCTGCGTTTGCGTCTGGGCTTGCGTAGCTGGTTGATTCGCAAAAAGCGAAGAGCCCAGATTGCCTTGTGTGGTGCTTTGGCCGAAGGAGGGAGCGCTTGCTGGCTGGCCGGCCAGAGTCGGCGTGCTGGATAGGGTTGATGAGAAGGTCCCAAATGGAGTAGATCTTTGTGGTTGCTGCTGCTGCTGCGGTTGCGCTTGTGAACCTCCAAGGTCGAATAGACTTCGTTTTGATTGATCTGCCGCTGCACCTCCAAAAAGGGAGCTTTGCTGGGTAGTATTTTGGAACATGATAGGTCACTAGCTAGTAGATGTGCTTCCTCGAATGTTTTGATGTTGGTATGTTGAGAACTGTCTGTTTCGGCGGCGAGAAAAAGGAATATATAGGGAGTGAGCGTGCGAGGGAAACAGAGAAGCTCGGCCAATCTGGAAGCACAGGCACTTGTTATCCAGACAGACAACTCTTCTTCGTTTTCCTCTTCTTCGTCGTCATTCACAATAGAAAGTCCAAACCATTTTAGGATGTTTACGCCGGAATAACATTTCACCGGCGGTTCCTGGCGGCTGATATTTATTTAGCCGGAGTGCATAATGAAATTTGTCCAACCACACATCAAACATCCGGCGGTATTATTGAACAATTCGAACCACAGCTCAACGGTTATCCCAATACTAACACATCACAGCAATCTCTAATTCCGAAGCCTCATCCTTCGTCCTATATTCCTCCCGTTTCTCATCCGATTGCTCATCATGTCATTCCAAGCCAAACGATTCCGGCCAACAGTAAACTCTGCCTCAACCCTCGGCGAACGGGTGGGCGCCAAATATCGTGCGCATCTCAAAAAACACCCATTCCTACTCTTCGGTCTTCCTTTTATTGGCATCATGCTAGCCGGGTCCTTTATCCTCACTCCCGCGACGGCATTGAGATACGAGCGCTTCGATCGGAAAGTACAGCAAGTGAGTCAGGAAGAGGCAATGGGGCTGGGCCTGAAGGGCCCGGATGGCGATGATGCACAGATCAAACGGAATCCACGACGGAGAGTACTGGGAAGCGAGAAGGAGGAATATTATGTTCGTTCATTCACTGATTTATTTTTAGGATTTTTCTAACTTTCTCCTTCTACCTATTGATGAAAATTCCAACTTTGATCGTCCTGTTACTGACAAACGCACTCCTTCACATATAGAAACTCATGGCCAAAGATCTTGATAACTGGGAACAAAAGCGCGTACAGCGATTCAAAGGCGAACCGGACGGTAGATTATAATCGAACAAAAGTTCAAACAGGCGCAATCAACACGGTCCAGACGTCCACATCCTAGGGTACCGGAGCGTTCCTCACCCTCCTCCACTCCACTCAAACCACATCCGCCAACAAACGCTCACAGCACTACTATTTTGTACCATGTCTATTTTATTTGCATTTAATTAACATATCTCACCAACGACATTTTTGCCGCAAACCAAAGAACTCTCCCCTTCTCTTACTGCAGTCTTCCCGACCCTACAAGAGGTACGAGCGCTCCAACCAACCAGCCAATAAACCAACCAACCAACCAGAGCCGAGAAATCCATGCAAGCTCCATATTCGATAGCAGGTGCGCATGCGCGGGTGGAAGATCGGGAACTTCACCGTAACCACTTCCATCGCAACCAAGGAGCGTACGGAAATTGGACAAAACAAAACCTAAAATATAGTAAAAATAAAAGTAAAAATAAAATATAAAAAAGAGGGAGGAAGAGCGACAAAAGGCAACCTGACCTTTTCAACGATTGTTGACAGCCGCAGTGCAAACCCCCTCCCCTCCTTCCGAGGGAAAAGTCGGAGTGGGTAAAGTGGGCGAGCTCGTTCAGATGCATGATGGATTCCCTCCCTCTCTCTCCAACCCTTTTGTTTCAATTGAACGGGGTACCAGGATTCGTGAAGAAAGGGGGGGGGGGGGGGATTTGTTGCGGAACGAGCTCGCGGAGAGAGGCAGTTTTCGTGGGGTTGGTAGTGATGTACTGTACATCATTGTGCATCGTGATTTGCATGTAACCGCGATGCGGGCGAGAGCTACGCAGCGTCCTTCGCTTCTGGCATAGTCTCACAACCCACCACCCCTATCTTACTCCGTTCAATGATGATCAGGAGACAGTAAGAGAGAGTTATGCAATAACAAATAACAGCGGGGGAAACAATGATGCTATGAAGGAAACTGTTTGATCACACTGGGGATATCTTGTCCAGTAGAGGTCGGAGTCGGAGGGGAGAAGGATGAATTAAGCAATACACTACAGCAATCCCATCTCTTGGCAATGATGGTCGGTCCGAGTATACATACATACACATAGGCGCGGAATCTAGACACGGTTCCTCGAACCGCGAGACATACGGGGTACACATAGCGTATCCATCTGGAGACATAATTTTCCGTCATCGTCTGTACATTATTGTTCGCAAGATATGCGTATTCTTTCGCGGATGATCATAATTTTCCTTTCTTTCCCGCGGACCATTAAAGGCAGGCGGAAAGGGAAAATAGGGCAAAACGGAAAAGCAGAGGAAGAAGAAGGTTGACGGTTGACCCGGGTACCGTGCATACCATACCGTACAGTACGCGGAAAACCTGGTTCGTGGGGAATGAAAGGGGCCTAGACAGCCGATAACATTTTCCCAAGAGAGTTAAAATAAAAGGCAAGCCCCATCCCATGGACGGACGTGGTTGCTGCTGATGTCGATGGAGGCCGGCGAGGTTTGACGACGGGTTAGTATTGGATATCATCCTGCACATCGATCGAAACGACCGAGCACGACCGAGGAACCTGGTTAGTGATCCCAGATAAAAGAGCAGGAAAGCGAAAGATCCCAAGTAGTTAACTAAGTAGTTAATCCGGACGAAGCAAGTTATTATCATTAGTTAATACTACTATTATTAACTATTTCCCACGCACTCCACAGCCAAGCCCGGCCATGACGCAACATCTTGGCCAGCCCTTGCTTATCCAGTCTCTTCTTCTCTTCTTCTCCAGTCAAAAAGTACGGGCCGGGTAGTGTTCGTTAACTAAATCTTTCTTTCTTCTGATTTTCTTTTTACTCCGTCCCGCTCACCGACTTTCCAGAACTCGTTTATGCTGCAGGCTGATTCTCTTCCCATCCATCATCATCTTCACTATTACCTTCTCCGATGCGATGCCTCTTCCCAACTCAGTCCGGTCCGTCCGGTCCCGGTCCAGTGTGAGGGGGAGAGAGAGAGAGAGGAGAGAGAGAGATTACTGCTCTCACCTCTTAGGGCGTGTCCGGCTGCCTTGTGTAAAGCAAAAGCAACTCTTTTCCACCGTTTCCCTCCACTCACGCAGGATTAAACTTCAACAGTGTGTGTATTACTTAGTTTAGTCCGACTCTAGTTCAAAGTGTGGGGGTTGGGACTGAGCTAGGCAAGGTTGGAGATGTGTAAAGCTGTAATAACCTTGGGCGGCAGATTCCTCCTCCATCACCACCGTGGCATTACGCTCATATCCACTTTTTGCGTGCTGGTTATACAGAACGATCGCGGTCCAGTGACGGGGTACATATAATACCATACCATTAGGATGGAGTGTATATAGAGTTCTCGAAGATAATAATCGTATATCCTCTGAGCAGGTTAAGAGCTTACTTTTCCTTTTTGAGTTTGCATCTTGCCGCGAAAGGGGGAACAGAATTTTAAACACTAGAACAATCCACAATCCACAGCCAGATAGGGGGAAGGGGGTTTGTGGTTGTACATACATGTACAGTCCAACTCCCAACGACCGACGACGGTCCGTCCTCCTTCCTGGCCAGCCGCAGCCAGCAGCAAACCGCTCCCCAGCGATCCAATGGGCCCAGCCCAGCCTTTCTTCTTTTCTGATTGCTTCTTGTCTGATTATTCCCGGCCTGACGCGCGGCTGCTAATAATATAATCTTCTTATCCTCCTCTTCCACCCGCAGATACACCTCCTCGCTCTCGACAAGTTGGTTTTCTAACTGTACGTTCAGTCGGCGAATAGAATCGATACCAGTTCCGTACGAGAGATCAATCCAGTCCAAACCCAGTCGCAGCCAGATCGCACGCGATTCTCTGCTCGCAACGCCGACGACGACCCTCAGAATACACCCATTCTAGCGGGAATTCTTGATCAGTATCTTCGAATTCTCTACACGGAAAGATAACGCACACAGATGTATATTTAGAGAGAGAGGAGTGATATCTACGTCAGTGTAAATCTAATCCTACTATCTATTCCATTGCCTATGGATGAACATGCGGAACCTCTGTTTCGCCTCTTTTAACTTTTTAACTTAACTTTTCTTTTCTTTTCTTTTCTTTTCTTTTCCTTCTTTTTACATGGACTTTGGCTTTTCGCCGTTATCGGAACCCTATCCAGAAGAGACGAGAACGAGGGTTTGCTCCCCATGTGTGCCTTTTGGACAGTGAACCTAAACCAGCTACTCCTCGTCCTGCTAGGTCAGTCAGTCGCAAAGGCCCGGCTGAGTCCGCTCTCGGGGCAGATTTATATTTATTCTTCGCCATAGCAGCAATTGCTTATTGTTATTGTAGGTGTTGCTGGAAACTTCACCCGCTGTGGCTGTTTCTGCTTACTTTCCCATATTTGCCCCTTTTCCCGCAGGCGACGTCATAGGCCCGGTCTTCGGTCCAACTTTTTTTTGGCTTTTGGCTCCTTTTCCACCCATCCCCGTTTATTAGACTTCCCCCGTTGCCGCACCCTGGGTTCTGGAATAAATATCCTTTTGTTCTCCATTCTTCTTATGCTCTTTGTTAATTATGCTTATTATTCGAGACATGTTCCCCCTCAATTTCTATCTTTTGCCATCTCTTCCTGCTGGTGGTACTTATTCCTGACTGCCTCCCACACGAAGGCCTCGGTGTTCCCTTCTTCCCCCCTCCCAACCCCCAACTGCGTCATTTCTGCGGGCCCTTGCTCCCCTTTTCCGCCCACAACGCTCGCCCTACTCGAACCTCTGCTCTCACCGCATTTTCTCCTCCCTCCCTGCTACTACTACAAAGCCTACAACAAGACTACAACTCTTCCACTGCCCTCCGCCTCCGTAGCCACACCACACCACACCACACCACACCACAACTTCCCAAGTTACCATCTAATAATAGCCCATATACAAACCGCTCCCCGGTTTTTCCCCAGGTTGTGGCTGTGGATCGTGGCTTTAGGCCCCACCTTGAAAACCGCCTCGCGATAGAGCTTATTCTCCTGCTACATGCGTCTGTGTGGCGTGCGTCTTTTTGCCATATCTACCTCCTCTTCCTCTCCCCATAGCCGTTAATTGATAATAATCTGACCCGTCGATGCTATTCACACTTGCCACCGTACGCGGGCCAACGTCAGACCTTACGTTGTAATCACCTGCTACTACAGCTACTGCTGCTTCTACTGCTACTGCTGTTGTTGTTATTCTCCTCCGGCAAACCATGCTCTCTTTAATATCGAACCTTACTGGGGCATGGCGTTCGCTTATCGTCAGGGACAACTTCGTTATTTGCCATTGACACCTGTTTGAAAGAATTGGACCTAGAATAAAGTTGTATAATAGTATCATACATTATACGCTATACGCATCTACCAGAGAGAGGCAGAACCGAACAGCTTTTCGCCCTGTCTAATTCTCTTTTCTTGTCTTGCCGCGAGAAACGGCCGGATCAGAGATCCCCGTTCTTGCAAAATATGTCGGCGACCACGACGTTGCCCTCTCCACAAGCTTGGAGCCCCGGCATTACGGCCGCTGCTGTGTCGACTACACCGTTGGGAATGCCACCGCGGACTCCTGCGTCCGTCGGCCAGATGACCGCCCCCATCCTGGGCTCTGGGGCCACCCTCTCCCCGCGGATCTTGCGCGATTCGTCCAACAGCTACTTCGGCATCGTCGATTTCACATCCAGTTCGACCCCAGGAATACATGCGCGCAAGACCTGGAATTTGCCGGCGGGTTCGCCAGGACCCAGTGGAAAGAATGGGAATCGCCACTCGTCTGAATACAACTTCGAATTCGAAGCGTTTAGGAAACAGTCAGAATCAGCTGGCTTTATTGCCGGCCATAGAATCTCGTCCAGTTTCGAGAGGCAGACGCAAGCCCTTCGAGAGAGAGATCGCAAGGCTGAGGAGAGGCGCGAGATGCGGACGCCTGCTTCGCCGCTCCCAGCCGAACCCTCGTGGGCTATATCGCGATACGATGACAAGGCTGGCTACATGAGCATCGATCCACAGCCAAGTAGCTCCATAGGGGAAGTTAAGTCAGCTGCTGCCTTTGTGAAGCCGATGGTCCAGTCGTCCATGCCCGGCCCAGCTTCAGCCAGACCACAACTGAGGACTCCATTTTGTTCTGAGGGGGCTACTGACCTTCCCTGCCGTATCGTGTTGCCCCCACACGTCTCACGCCATTCTTTGGCTGTCAGTAAGGCTCGCACTCTTCAACGGTCTGAGACCTCCCCGGCCAGTGTCGATCAGGGCAACGTCCAATTCATCCCGCCTAGCCGTTGCGCAGAATTATCCGAGTCATTATCTGACACCACTCTACTGTTAGATGTTCGACCATACCCGCAGTTTACCCAGGCAAGGATACAAGGAGCCTTGAATTTGTGTATACCCACGACGCTGTTAAAACGACCGTCTTTCAACCTGAAGAAATTGGAGGATACATTGGCCGGCGAAGAGGAAAAGAAGAGGTTTTCGCGCTGGCAGCGATGTACGCGAATTATTGTCTACGATTCGTCTACGGTACACATGAAGGATGCGTCTAGTTTGATAAACGTATTAAAAAAGTTCACCAACGAAGGGTGGGAAGGCGAAACATCTATACTGCGGGGTGGATTTACGAAATTCGCCACTGAGTTTCCAAACCTCGTTGAATCTAATGAGGATGCCAACTTCGCTGGCCAGCCGCGGTCAATCAGTCTTGGGCTACCAAACAAACCCGGCATAGCTGGCGGTTGCAGCATCCCGAAATCCAATACAACTACCCATCCATTTTTCTCAAACATCCGGCAAAATATGGATTTGATAGGGGGCGTCGGTCAAATCCCTATCAAATTGCCGCGATCAATGTCCCGGAAATCTCGACAGATGCTGCCCCGGTGGCTCGCGCAGGCGGCCGATGTCCAGGACAAGGGCAAGCGGGTTTCCGATAAATTTTTGCAGATCGAAAAGGCGGAGCAAAGCCGCATGCAGGAAGCCTTGAGTGGTAGTGTATCGTACGGTTCGCCTTCGTCGGGGAGTCCAACAAAGGTGTTCCGTATAGCGGGACTAGAAAAGGGAGCGAAGAATCGATATAACAATATCTATCCGTACGATCATTCGAGGGTTCGGTTACAAGGTGTGCCTAGTGGCGCTTGCGACTATGTAAATGCCAGCTTCATCCAGTCCTCTCACTCGCACAAAAAATATATTGCCACCCAAGCGCCAATACCTGCTACGTTCAATGTAAGTGTTGAAAATAACATCTGTCTCCGCTTTACCGCCACCCGTGGATGCTGACGTTTTTTAATTGCAGGACTTCTGGCGCGTCATATGGGAACAGGATATCCGGGTGATCGTCATGTTAACTGCAGAATCAGAAGGTCCTCAGCTGAAATGCCACCCATACTGGAAAGCAGCAGACTATGGACCCATAAACGTGAAATTATTCTCGGAACAACAAATCCCTCTGCTTCCTCCTTCCCCCAAAACCCCGCAACGACAACAACAAAGCCGATCCAGTGGCCAACGGCGAGCCACCAACCCACTCACGCAATTCGAAAAGCTCGACGTGGAAAATAACTCACAACCCACCCCTGGCGCTGGCGCCAATGATGATAACACCCCCTACGTCACTATCCGCCATCTTACGCTATCCCACTCTGCTCACCCCTTCCAACCCATCCGCGAAGTCACGCAACTGCAATACGCCAACTGGCCCGATTTCGGCACACCCGCCGAGCCCGCGCATCTGGTCAGGCTGATCGAGGAGGTGAATCGGATTTCGCGGGCCACGAACGGGCGCGTGGTCGAAACCAGTAGTAGCAGTGGTGGCGCGGCCGGGGAAACGACGACGCTAGACCCGGAGGCTGAGGGCCAGAGGCGGATATTAGTCCATTGCAGCGCTGGCTGCGGGCGCACGGGCACGTATTGTACCGTTGATAGTGTTGTGGATATGTTGAAGCGGCAGCGGCGGGCGGCCTTGGCGGACCGGAAGAAACCGGCCGAGGGCTCAGGTGGGGGCGGTGGTCATGTTGCTGGCGGTGATGGTCATGGTGCTGGTGGTAATGTTGTTGGCGGAGAAGACTGGCTGCGCCGCGATGATATCGACCTGGTTGCAGCTACGGTTGAGGATTTCAGGCTCCAGAGACTTAGCATGGTGCAGAGTCTTAAGCAGCTTGTGCTGTGTTATGAGAGTGTGTTGGAGTGGATTGCGCTGCATGAAACGGGGCTTGGGATTGGGGACGGCCAGGGGGGGAGTCCGAGTGGGAGTGAAACGGGCGGAGCCGATTGGGAAGTGGTCGAAATGGAGACTGGAGCTCGGACGAGTTAGCTTGTATCCTCTGGCGGCGGGACGGTACGCTGCGTAGCTATACTCGTACGAGAACATTCATAAAGCCAGTGATAAAAGATGATAGCTTGGATGATTTGAGAGAGTTAACTGGGCTACGCGTTGCCCCGGCGGCCACCCGCCACACATGATCCTACCGATATAACCAACTGGCTCCCCCGATAGTTAATAGTTAATACACTAAAAACATGTCGTTTCACAAGAAATTACCCATTGCAGTAAACGTCCACAGGATTTATCTTTACTTGTATATTTTATTGTACTTGTATTCTTTAGAAAGACAGCTCTGAAACCGAGATGTTTAAAGAATAAATAAGTATATTATCCCACTTAAATAGCTTTGTTCTTCTTTTTTATAATATTCAGATCTTGTAACTGATAAATAGCCTTTATTTCTCACAGTAATAGAAGAGGAATACTGTAATCTTGTATCAAAGCTCGGATATCTGCATCTGTTAAGAAAGAAATCTCAGATAAGAAGATATCACTCGTATATAGAAATTATGAAATATATTAAAAAAGCTTAAGAGAAAATTATAGATTATTATTATACTTCCATTATAGATGTTATTCAGTCAGAGACTATGACATCTACCCAGCTTTTTAGAACTGGGATTTTTCTTGCTCACTGATAATAAGAGAACCCTTCTAGAACTAAATAAATAAATAAATTATAGTTCTCAAAGTTCTTAAATATATATATATTATCTCTCTCTAGAGCGCAGATCTCGTTATATTATTATTATTATGATTCGTACCCAGGGAGCATAACTATTGTACAGCTTATTAGCTGTCCGGGCCATAGCCTATCAGCTGCTGAGGCAAAAGAGCTCAATCACCACCAGTTAACACTAAAGGAAGAAGGGTTGAATCACAGGGAGAGCTAGCCATGGCTGACACTCTTATTGAAGCCGGGTTTTTCAAAAAAAAATATATGATTCAAGCCATAATCTGTTGAATAATTGAAGAGTTCTATTCACAGAGCCATCACATGTAACTTAGATAAGGAGATCGATCGATAAGCGATCGCCCCAAAGCTATACGCCCAACAGTTATCCTGGCACGTCCAACGCGGAAAGGTTTTTCCGGGGCTATGCCGACCAGGCACCAGCTCGTATTGTGTCTAAGGTACCGTGTGTCTGTCTATATATTTGGGCTTCTATCTCTGCCAGACCGAGTGAAGTATTTCTGGTTCATTTCATGTGTCTGCCAGTCACCCAGGCTCTGTTCCGCAAGGTCTGTCTTTCCATGCATGTAAGCGAACAAGAGGGATCGATTGGGCTGTCTATAGTCCAGTGAAACTGCGGCCTTCTATAGTCTCCTCAACCTGTCTTCTCTTCATTCATATCTAGCTTGTTAAACATTTCCCTTGGATCTTGCTCTTCTTTTATCGGTTTGTTCCCTGTTGTAAAGTGGAAAAGCAACATTGTCAGCTCCTCTACACCTTGTTCACCCCCCCCCCAAATTGTCCCCGCCTTGTATTGCACCAAAGCGAGCTAAAAATGCACCTTCTAAACTTGCCGCCGGAACTCTTACAATACATCTTCGACTATTCCTCCGTTACCAACTGTCTCCAGGCAGCCTACACCTGCCGCACGCTCTTTGCGGTTCTCTCAAATTATCAGAAGGGGCTTTTGTACCAATTGTCCCAACTGCCCTCTCCCCTCAGCACCCTCAGTACCATCAACGCCACCGACAGCAGTAGTGATAGCAATAGCGGCAATGACCTCGCTCCTAAAAGCACAGCAGAGCTCTTCCTCCTGCTCCGGAGACGAGCAGCCCAGCAGCTCCGTGGGGCCAATTTCTACGCCAACCAAAGCGTATATACGTTTGGCGAGGACATGCCTAAAATTGACACCCTAGCATCTGCCATAGGGCCCAACCATGGGAATCCGAACGTAGCGTTGGTGCAGAAGGGTGTGCCAAAGGTTTTTCTGTATTTTGTTTCTGGGGGTCAGGTGCTGCCTCGGGGTGTGCTGGATCCCGTCTTCGTATGTCCAGGGAATGTGGAGGTGATGAAGGTAATTTTTGGCGAAGATGGGAATACGATATCTGTACTGCAGAAATTCTCGCCTTTTCCGGGGGCAAAGCAGGGAGAGAAGGGGACGCAGGGGGTTGGTGAAAATGGAACGGGGAAGGGGGATGGGCAGACGACAAGAAATAAACACCCCTTTGAAGAGGAGGCAATGAGACCGTACCAGGAAGAAAGCACGCAGCTTGTTCATTACCAACGCAGCAAGCCGGGGTCGGGATATTCCCGCGTGACGATTTCTGCTTTTCCGGGCCAAGATGAGTATCGCCCGTTGGCGATTGCTGTAGACAATCAACACTTGGTGGCTATATCATGGCAGCACAAGCAGGATCTTGACAAGCGCATTATTATTCTCCATGCAGCGTATGGAGATGAGGCTGTAGAGGACATGGAACTCGCATGTAAGTGGTCAAAGATGAAAGTTTGGAGCGGTCGACCTACCCCTTTTTATAAAATTATTTTTATCTGTCTTCTGTTTATTTTATATCTACAGGTAACATATTAACATATCTTTCGCAGACCAAGTCTACAACGACAATATAGTCATCGACGAAGATGGAACCATGCCCTACGACAACCGCTACCAACGGCCGCGAAACGTAGGGCGCATCGAACCCATAATTCAGATGGCCTTCAACGACAACGCCGCCCAGCTACTCTACTACCACCCTTCCTCGACCATATACGGCCACTTCCAACGCATCGAGATGGAAGCCGGCAGCGTGACAAACACAAGCGGCTTCCTCCGCAACTCCTGCTGGGTAAAATACTACAACACCACCAACGTCGATGACGTGCAAGAAGGCGACCTAAAATTCACCATTGCCATCCCCTTCTTCAGCACGCATGAGACACGCTCCCATGACCCGACCCGTGATATCTGCCACTGGAAATACCTAGCCCTCGGCACCGCGATAGATAAACACGGCGAACTCGTCGCATGCATCCTCCTGTCGGAAGCGCAATGCCGCGCGTCTCACTGCGTGCACATCGAGAACCTCGACCGTGGCCGGCGCTTTGACAACTGGCGGGTGGTCGCGCGGCTGGCTGGGTACAGCACAAGCATGAACTCGTTGCCGGGAATCGTGGCAGCATCACCACGTGCAACGCGTCTGGCGATTGCGAATTGGAAGACTATTACGGTATGGCCTTTGGATCCGCGGGCGATTATTAAGCGGAATGCGGATGGTGTGTATCCTGAAAGCATGATTGATGTCGGCGTCACGGGCGCGGTGTTGTTGGAGCCTGTGGTGTTGGAGAGCGAGGCCGTGTGTTTCAAGTTGCGGTTCGGGGAGACGGAGGACGAGATTGTTTCATTAACGGATCGCGGGCTTATGAGGTGGGAAATTGGGGCCGGGGCAATGGGGAGGAAGGAAGGGGCTGTTTTGAAGATTCAGTATGGCGCTGTAGCGGATAAGGAGGGGAGCGACGGAGAGAATGAGGGCGGGAGGAGGGCGAAGAGGAGGACGAGGGAGGGGTCGGGATCCGACGTGGACATGGATGAGGAGGGGACCTTAGTGTATGAAGATGGGGAGGCGGAGAATGGGGATGAGACGGGTGACGAAAGGGATGAGGAGATGCAAGATATGTAGCAATAATGAGATGGATGTGGAACGATGCGCTTTAATGGAACTGGCATGTGCTTGAGAATGAGCGGAAACTTGGAGAAAAGCGAAGGATTGATGCGTCTGCGCCTTTTTCTTTAATTTAATTTTTAATTTGCGCTGATTTCCAAAGATTAGGCCGTAGTGTTTTTCATTGATCAAGCCAATTTTTCCACGAAGTTGATAGTTCGAACCTGATAAGGATGACATTCGGTTTTCAGTGCCACATCGCATGCATATAGATATATCTCGAGAGAGATCTGAGGCAAAATCCGTGAATCATATTTAAAAGAAAATGCAGTACGCGTAGATTATGAGTGTGTAGGATTTTCAAGATTTTTTACCCTGATATGCAACCAGAAACTCATATTTATCTATTAGAGACACGATCGTACAATCACAGTGTTCATATATGTATGTATATCTGGGGAAATACTGCCACGGCGGGTCATCCCATCCATCCGTTAAAACCCAAGCGGCAATGTCCGCTTTAACTCCCCTCCGCACTTCCCGTAAATGCCAAAATACCAATAATCCCGAGAACCCACCAGTATCTATATATTAGACACGACGAGAGACATTAGTAAAGAAATACCCAATATGTAAAGATTAAACAATGTGAAAATGAACTGAACGGATCATATGCACTTACTTCTGGAACAAGGATTTCTCAACAACTTCCTCGGGCGCAGTGCCGTCCGGGCTCAACACGACGGGGCGATTGAGATGCGGACTGGGGCTGGGGTTTGAGCGGGCGAACTCGACCCTGAGAGGGCCCGCTCTAGGTTCTTGCCCAGTTCCTTGCGACGAAGAAGACTTGGTCTTTTTCGTTGACTTAGAGTCCGTACTGGGCGCCGGGGGGGATACGAAAGAAGATATGGCGGCGTGGTAGACGTGATTGTTTTGATCGAGGTACAGGGTTAGGGTTTGCGGGGTGTTAGTGAAGATGGAGCGGGACGAGAGGGTTCCCACCCATTGTTTGTTCGGGTGGTTATTGCTTTTGTTACCGTCGGGGTTGGCGAATAGGCCGATGCGGAGGAGGTCTGCTTGTTTGTCGATGCTTTTGTCGCCGGCGTCGTTTAGGGGTTGTGGAGGGGTGTAGGAGTTGATCGTGGATTGGAGGGTGGAGGGGTCGTAGGAGATTTGCGCCAGTGGTAAAGGCTTGGAGGAGGTGGAGGAGAGCGGCCAGTAGAAGATATCGGCTGATATGGGTGCGGCGGAGTTGGAGGTGGAGGCGGAGGCGGAGGCGGAGGCGAAGGAGAGGGCGGAGAGCGAGAGGAGGGAGAAGGATGATGGGAGGTGCATTGCGAGGTGTGTGGGGCTGCCTGTGTGCAGCGTATGTAGAGATATGTATATGTATCTACCGTGATATCATACCACACTTCGAGTTGTTGAGATGAATTGGATATTCGTGATCCGCTGTCATAATCACTTTTCTGGCGACAATAACTATAATGTGTGGAGGAAGTTGAAGCTGAGGCTGGAGGAGCTTCAGTCCAGATAGGGAAGGTCAGGCGAGGACCCCTGGAGGAAGGATTGCCGGGAAGAAGCTTTATTGCCGAGCATTTGTTTAACTACAGCTTTCTTTCTTTTGGATATTTCTTATTAAACGTAATAACAATAGTTAGTTGGTATTTATTTGGTGATACATGGATCATTCTTGATTCTATAACCATCCATCTCTATTCCCGAATCCATGCATCTGCCGATTGATAGCCTATATGACTTGTGACTGACCAGACACCAACAAAGAAATCGTTACAAGCACCCACGGAAGCTCAAGCAAGGCCCACTCCCATATCCATTGCGTTAACCGGCCTGAATATTTAAGCTGCCGACTCTCAAGAAGGACGAACGCGGCGAGACAGAGCCAACGAAGCGCTCCACTACTTACTAATTAGTTTGGAGATCTCTCGATGGTCTGATTACTGGAGCTGCCATAGCCTATGATGAATGAGTGCTCTGAAGTTGTTAAGGCTCCACGTATCACGGGTCCCTGGTCGGTGACAACTGGTCTTGTGTGTGGGGGGAAAAACCATCATTCTCATCTTGAGACGCGAGACTGGAGACAACAACTTCGTGGCATTGTTCAAAGCCCTCAAACAGCCATAACTATCGCCAGGATGAACTGCACATACGGAGTATATCTCGCGCAAACATTCCCCCCTCCACTGACTAATGTAGTTTAGTTAGTTAGTTAACTTAACTGCAGTCCGATTACCAACACAGCGCAGCGGTTATTAACCATCGCCTTTCTTGTTTTGGCTGGCGGTTTGGATAACCCACAGTTCAGAGTTCCTTGATGAGATTTGTGGCATCCCGCGGTGCCTTTGACTCTTTGAGTGGCGGATGTCGGTACATGTACATTATACTATGTCGGGGTCAGGGCGAACAGGGAACCCAGTTGGTCATACGTCAGATCCATAAGGATAAGATTGAGCTATTAATAAGGATGAGTACGAGCCAGCATACTGTAAATAAAATAGATGAAGCCTTTTTTCTCTTTCGTAACTTGTTGATTTGCACTTCCTTTTTTCCTGAAAGCGAAAAGCAAAAACAAAGGATTGATTGCCTGTTCTACTCCTCCATCCACTCCTCCCCCAACCTCTATCAAACCAGACAACGCATATCTTCTCGCATTTATACCAACCATAGCCGTGTTGGAGACAATTTGAACCAGCAATAACTTCACGTGGGGATATTTAATTTTGGTATGTGAGTGCGACCTTTGCCTGCCAATCGCGTTGCTATCTATCTAATCCTGCTGCTCCCCCAATTCCCCGGCATGAATTTAAAAAAAAAAAAAAAAAGAAAAAGAAAAAGAAGAAAACACGAGTAAGAAACTAACAACTCTTGTTTAAATGGTCATCCGACAGACCAATCCGGGGGAGACGTTCTAGACCTGTCGTTGCCGCGTGCTCCTTCACACCTGCGATCCAGTCTTTAGTCCAGCCCCAGGCCGGTTGGACGCCTTGCCTCTTCATCGTCGGAAGCAAAGCCTACAGTGCAGCTTTGCTCGAGGATCCCGGCCAGCGTAGATAGGTATCGCGAAAGTGCACCAGGCATATAGAAACAGGGACTGAAATACCCCCTCTTCCCCCCTTTTACTCCCATCATGACTTCACTCCCATATCGCCGCCCGTCGCGCCAGATGTCCAGGCAAGCTTCCATGGATCCCCGAAACGAGATCTCCCCGCAGATGGACCACTATATCGGCATCGATGTCGGTACCGGTAGCGCTAGGGCCTGCATTATCGATAATAAGGGCGACATCGTGGGCTTGGCTTCGGAAAACATTGGCTTGTGGCAACCACAACAAGGGTACTATGTAGGCCGCTTGATTTCCTTTGTTAGAGATATCCCAGAGCTATCCAGTATATCTACCCCTATATACACATACATAATTCATTTTTCTACATGTGTGACTGAATGCTAACAAATATATCAAGGAGCAATCTACAACTGATATCTGGCGCTGCATCTGTATCTCAGTGCAGCGCGCCATAAGCCAACACAATATCAACCCGGCCTCAATCCACGGCATTGGTTTCGATGCCACCTGCTCTCTAGCAGTGTTTTCTCATGATGATGACGAACCCGTCTCCGTCACAGGGCCCAACTTCGACACAGACCGCAACATCATTCTCTGGCTCGACCATCGCCCGGTCGAAGAGACTGAGAAAATCAATGCCACCGGTCATAACCTGCTCCGCTATGTCGGGGGCAAGATGTCTATTGAAATGGAGATCCCAAAGGTACTATGGCTCAAGAATAACATGCCAAAGGAGCTCTTCGACCGTTGCAAATTCTACGATTTGACAGACGCCTTGACACATCTAGCTACGGGCAATGAGAAGAGGAGTTTCTGTAGCGTTGTCTGTAAGCAGGGATATGTCCCTGTGGGCGTTGACGGAAGCGTCAAGGGGTGGCAACCTGATTTTCTGAATGAGATTGGTTTGGAGGAGTTGACTGAGGATAGCTTCAAGCGCATTGGGGGTATCAATGGCCAGGTTAGTATTGTACCTCACCTCCCACGACCGATTTTAATGTCATCTCCCGCACGATGTACTGAAATCAATGATGTTATAATTAATCGCTCAATACAGAATGGAGAATATCTCTCTGCTGGGGAACTCGTCGGCACCCTCTGTGATAAAGCAGCCTCAGAGCTGGGCTTACCCGCTGGAATCGCTGTAGGAAGCGGTGTCATCGACGCATATGCGGGCTGGATTGGCACCGTTGGTGCCAAAGTTCAACTTGGGTCTGGCCAGCTGAGCTCCGACGCAGCCAAAAACGATAGATCGCAAGCTTTTAGCCGCCTTGCTGCTGTTGCAGGCACATCAACCTGCCATCTCGCCATGTCACCAAACCCAGTATTCGTCCCTGGTGTCTGGGGCCCGTACCGTGACACCATCATCCCAGGATTCTGGATGGCCGAAGGCGGCCAGTCCGCCACAGGTGAACTGCTCAAGCATGTCATCGAAACACATCCTGCTTTCAACCAAGCCCTCTCCGTCTCCGAATCCTACCACACAAACATCTACGACTATCTCAACGAACATCTCAAGGAGATGGTAGCAGACAGCCAAGCACCCTCAATCTCCTATCTGGGCCGCCACTTCTTCTTCTACGGCGACCTCTTCGGCAACCGCTCTCCAATCGCCGACCCCACCATGTCCGGCTCCGTCATCGGCCTCTCAAGCGACAAATCCGTCAGCGGCCTCGCGCTGTACTACTACGCAACCCTCGAATTCATCGCGCTGCAAACAAAGCAAATCATCGAAACGATGAACAAATCCGGCCACAGCATCACCTCAATCTTCATGTCTGGCTCACAATGCCAGAACGACATCCTGATGAAACTGATCGCGTCAGCGTGCGGGATGCCCGTGCTTATCCCCCGCTACGTCCATGCCGCTGTGTGTCATGGGGCGGCGATGTTGGGCGCTAAAGCGGCCAGTGCGGACGAGAATGGCAAGACAGAGGATTTGTGGGATATCATGGACCGGATGAGTAAGCCGGGGAAGATGGTGAAGCCGAGCACGGATGAGTATGAGAAGAAGCTGTTGGAGGTTAAGTATAAGGTATTCTTGGAGCAGTGTTATAAGCAGCAACAGTATAGAAAGGATGTGGATGCGGTCATTGAGGGGTGGGGGAAGAACTGAGTAGGTATTTCCATCGGGGGGAGTTTGATGGAAGTGCGTTTCTCAGGGGAAAAGGAGGGGAACGGGAGAGTTAGCTAAAGTAACGGTGGTAAGTTATTTGAATTTTTAGAAAAGGGACTCAACAGGCCCTTCTGCTTTTTCTCACCCTTTGCCCAGGATGATTCAAAAAGTTAATGACCAGGGTTTTCTTCATTCCTTTAATGGCTCTCCAATTATATGCGGCTTGTGATGTCCCGTTTGACTCTTATAGCTCTTTCCATTTTCTTTCAGTCCCTTTCCATGCATGTTACGGTGAGCCACTTTTTTATGTTGTTATGTTGGAAGAATTCTAGAAAATAAACGCTTCAATCGAAGAAGACAGACAGAAGGACTAGATCGTTAATAACTACTGCCTTACTACAATACTATAATATGGAAAGCAAGCTTGCTGATTGATATTCATTGTCAAAGTCAATTCATCATTCTAATGGCAGAGCTGTCAAATGAAATGGAGCCAAAATAAAACTAATAGGAAACACATAAGTATATTTCATATTCACACCCTCTTCTTTCCCTTCTCCTGCCTCGCCTTCTACCGCTCTGCGTCTCAATGTGAAGATTGAATTTCATTTATGAAGCTAGAACCAAACAAGAAAAGGAAAAAAAAAAGGACCGCCATGAGCGAGAGGGGATAGGGTATGCAGATGATCAGGAAAACAGCCGTGACACAAGAGAGAACCAGAACCTCCCATATACGTAAGGATACATACGTGTTACAGAATCAACGAAAACAACAGACGTGGAAAGCTGAAGTCAAAAAAAAAAAAAAAAAGCAAGCAGGCGCCAAGGTATCAGGAGTCGACGTTGATACAATATTTCAGCTATCAAAACCATGCCCAGTAAGTATAACACCCCCAAGATCCATGACTGTCATGCCATGGCACAATCGCAGCATATTATTAATAATAGAATAAATAAAATCACACATTACCTACCCATTTCAGCCATAACTCAAAATCTCCTACCTCGCCTTAACCCTGGCCGGTAAAAGCCAGGCATCAGACCCGTGTACATTGATG
Organism: Blastomyces percursus; assembly: GCA_018296065.1. Taxonomy (NCBI): domain Eukaryota; kingdom Fungi; phylum Ascomycota; class Eurotiomycetes; order Onygenales; family Ajellomycetaceae; genus Blastomyces; species Blastomyces percursus. The sequence goes on along the minus strand of JAFEJD010002539.1, from coordinate 6,953 downwards.
GATGGTATCGTATCATTAATAAGCCCTTCCTCCCTTCCCCCTCCCCATCGTCCGAAACACAGCACTCTGCCCCATTGCCAAGCTATCGGCTGGATCAACGCGCATGGCGTTTATATCGTTAAAGTTAGATAGATAGAAGCCGGCAATCACAAACAGGTATGTGAGGACTAGGATGGAACCTTTGAAGTAGTTACTCTTGCCCTCGCCGTACATGTATGATAGAAGGAAGACGCAGAGGATGACGGTGATCATGTCCCATTGTGGGAATATGAGACTGTTTAAATAACACAGGGTTTAGTGCTTTCGATTCGGCTTTTAAAATACCGCCAAGTATATGCATGAAACTTACTTGAAAGAGTGCTGTAGGAGCTCCTTTGGGTCTATGAATTGGGCGTATATGGCGCTGAATAACACCACTGCGGGTATCTGCAAAAGGCACACTTGGAGGGCATATGCGGAACCGATCTCCATCGATAGGGCTATGTTTCCGTTCATGGCGAATGATATGGCATTCTTTTGACAAAGGTATTAGAGGTTTTGGTTTCTCCACGCCATTTCACCAAAAAACAATGGGAAAAAATAGAAAGAGAAAGAGAATCACATACCAAGAACTCCGTAGTATTCGGGACCAGCGCAAAGAGTGTAATACCCAGAAATTTCTCATCGATATCAAAATTGTCCAGCACACTATCAACTGTATTTACCAATATCTCAGCGATGATTGCGTATAGCAACGTGGCACCTAGAAGAATGACGGAGCTCTTCAACTTGCTCCAATTTGGTGCGTTGTGACCACCCGCAGAAACGTGGGGTTCAGCAAACAGTCCGGCTTCCTCCCCATCTTCAGGGAAAAGTACGCCGGATCCGCCAACGGGTTTGTTCAGGGCATGCTCGGAGGCGTGAGAGACAACTGGTGGTCTTCTTGGCCGGGCTGAAACATCATGGACTGCCACAGCAGCGGCAGTAGCAGCTACCTCCGCGACTTTACGGACAAACATTTCATTCTGTTCTTCCGATAGGCCAGGTAGGGACATTGTTGCCCCTATGGTATCATGGTTCTTGGGAGGAACAAGGTGAGGAGTAATATTTTGGTTTTCGGATTGGTTTAGACATTGCTCCGGATTTCCCTCGTTCGATCTCGGCGCCAGGCCAACATATTTCAACGACTGACCTAGAATGCGAGTGTACAGCGGAGAATCTCGAACAGATCCCCTTCGATGATGAGTACTGCCATGACCTACTTGTTGCCCGTTAGCGGACGTAGGCTGTTTGGCCTTTCCGATGGAGCCACTAGATTCTTGTGGAACGAGATGTGGGGTATGTGGGTGCGTTGCTGTGTGTAGAGCCTTTTTCTCCTCAGGCTCGCTAGCCCATATAACAGCAGCATGGGTCCTCAAAGTAAACCAGAGCCCGATGACGTAGGACAAGAAAAGCAGAACGGCAGCAAACCAGGAGTACGGCTGCACAGCTTGAAGGAAAAATTTGTCATGGATCTCAGGTATTTCTGAGAAGTAGCACCGGCGGCAGTCCCTTTCTCCTCCCAAGCCAGTAGTGGTACAGGACATGCACTTTAATTCATGCTATTCAGACAATGGGTAAGCGTTAAGCAATGATGGAATGCGCGGCATGCTAGTGGAAAAGGAATACTTACAGTCCCATAAACTTGATAAAAAAGGGTAGGGCCAAATGCAGCGATGACAGCGAATAGCAGCATTGTCGACGTTACTCCGGCAGATTTAACATTGAACCGTTGGGTTTTGCGTCTAATGGCACCAAAACACATTGACAGTCCAGGAAGAAAGAGGATACCCGTGAAAATACTCCCAATAATACTCCCTTCGACGAGCTGGGCTTTGCCTTCTGTCAGAGCAATGCAATAAAGATATACCTCGACCACAGTCGAAAAGAACGCATTGACAGCAGCACCTAATCCCATTGATGATTGAGCTGAAATGGATGCAACTGCTTGTCCGATGAAATATGCCAGAGGGATGATGGAAACCAGGGCCAAGGAAAATACCAAGCCCGGATGAGTTATCCCTGATTTTACGTGCAGCATCCCGCGCAAAACGTAATAATCTAGAATGGTGAACAGGACGACGGCAAGAAGGTTAATGAAGAAGATGTTGGTTCCATCAATGGTATATTTCCAGTACTTATAGCCGGCGGCGCGGTAGGTACAAAGTAATATCGAAGAAGAGGGTCGAGATGGAGACCGAGTGTAGGTCGAATCTGAATGGAATGAGAGTGCTAGAGGGTGGCGTCGAAGATGGTAGAATAAAATGAGAGTAACTCTGCCCATAGGGATCCAGAAAACCATCATCCAGCAGACAAGGGACACAAGGAGCATCAGCGGACCGACCATGAAATAGAACCAAGTATAGAATATGACTCTCCCAATAGTCCACTCCCCGCGACCGAAAAAGCGCCTTTTGCTTCTTGAAGAACCCTCATCCCGGGATACTCTCCCTGTCCTTCCCAGGAGGCTATCATGTTCACTAGCTGAGTCAAGACTATTTCTGCGGCGTCCTACCAAAGACCTACTAGGAACGGGGCCGAAGAAAAGTCTTCCGTGTTCAAGGTCGCCGCTTTGCCATTGCTCATACTCGCTGATACTCCGACCTTCACCTTCATCTTCGTCTGCGTAGTTTTCATCGGATTCGAGTCTGACAAAGGATCCAAAGGGATAGAGAAGATATAGAGACAAGTGGAAAAACACTTTCCCATAAGCCCGAGCATCAGGAGAAAAACCAAGGAGAAAGCAGGCGGCGACGCCAAGAAGGCTAGCCAGTGCCAACCACCAACCGAAAATGATGGACCATAGAAAATTGGTCAGGGAAAGCCAATTGCTAACTCGCTCTCCGGGCACTGAATGGATATCTCCCTCTGCAGTCTTTTCGACAGACCGGAACTTTTTGTAAAGAGCAGGTTTCCAAATCCTTATACCAAACGGATGGGTCTCATTGATGGCTTGTTGACGGTCCTTAAGCGTGAAGCTTTCCGTATCACTTACATCGCTACGAGAATCGTCATCACCATCCACGCTCATGTTGAGCCCAGAGTGTTCCCCCCGACCAACACCCAGGCGTCCACTGGATTCGGCCGATGATATATCATCGGAACCTTCATCCCTCGAATCAACACGTTGGAGAACAGATTGCTGTATATGAGGACCCCTTCGACGCAGTGACGCAGTCGACCTCCCGGAGGCGCGTCTATAAAGGGCATTGTCTTCCTCATATTCCCTTGGATCATCATCTACCGAGAATTCCTGGCCTCTATATGGTTTGGTAGAGGTTCTGCGGAGGGTTGGGGGTTTTTTGGGTGTTCGGTCCGACGACTGCTCCGCGGTGGGAGGAGCTCGTATAGGCTCGTATGTCGTTGGAGGGGTCTCAGGACGAGTTTCGAGACCACTAGTATCTTGCGAGTCGATTGTCCCTGGGAGCATCTTAGCTACTGAAACGAAGATTTTTAAGTATATAGATTAATAGTTTCTGAATATTTTTCTAACCATAGGTTGTCCTGGGCTGCGGCTCCACCGGCCTAGCCCCTCCCTGCGGGGTGGCTGGTGAGGCCTGAGAATCTTGTCCTGCCTGGATAATGGGAATACTCGCTGACGACGATGACGACGAAGTTGGTGTAGACCGTGACTGATCCTGAGGACCTTGGCTACTGGGGGACGCCATAGTGTTGAAGATGGAACGAGAATCACCAGTCTGTTTTGGCGCAAGTAAGAGAGCTCTGGCAGCGCAGGAAAGGGCTGTTCCAAGAGTGATAGCGGCGAGAATTCATATCAGGATAAAAGTGAAATATTGATGAACGATATTTTACTCTAGCTCATATTTGTAGCAGTGAATAATCCGAGCTGAGATGTGGACGATTGATATTCAGCATGGGTAGCTACAGCTCTTAAAACGAAGTATCAGGGGTGTTAGTCCGGGGGTTTAACCGCGGATGGATCAGCCAGTCCGGTAGTCTCGGAGACCACAAACGTCCTCGCCAGCACAGGAGTAAGATTGCTGGTGATCTATAAATCCGGCAGTAATAGTTAGTAGCGGAATCGGCGGAGGTATAAGACCAGTCCGTTGGCTGCTGGTCAAGTCATCTGCTGACTCTCGATCCAAGATGTAAATAAAGAGAGCTTAAACAAAGCCGCCTGACCGCTGCCAAACACAGCAAACTCAACAAACAGGGCAAAACGCGTGGTCTCAGCGGGCCTTGATGACTAACGTGCTCACTGTTCGTTAACGCCAGCATCAGAACAGAGAGACCAAACAGCAGACAGTGACGATACACCATAGCTACCTAATAGCTGGGTGGGATCATCCTAGTTTGTTTCCATACATATCTGCTCATCCGATAGCAGATCAATACTTCATCATAGCTTGGTTCCGTATTCCTCCTATTGCTACGCTAACCTACCGAAATCCCTATCAGGAGTAATCCCAACCCGCAACCTCTGCAACTCTCGCCTCCAACTCTAAATTCATACACAATCATGGCGCTCGATACTTACTTTCGTAATAAGATAGAGAGCATGAAGCTCGAAATAATTCAGGGGCAAGCTGTCCTGAGGCGACTTGAAGCACAACGGAACGACTACAACTCCAGAGTAAGGCTACTACGGGAAGAGCTAGGCCTATTACAACAACCGGGATCTTACGTCGGTGAAGTGGTCAAGGTTATGGGTACTAAGAAAGTACTGGTCAAGGTGCATCCAGAAGGGAAATATGGTACGTTTTGACCCTTCCAAACTGGAATACAATCTCCAGAACCCAGCTAATGACATTGCCCAGTGGTCGATATCGCGGATAATGTCGATATCACGAAGCTCACAGTAGGGAAACGAGTGTCACTTCTCTCAGATTCATACAAGCTCGAAAAGATCCTTCCATCATCCGTCGACCCCCTCGTCTCTCTCATGATGGTCGAGAAAGTCCCTGACAGCACCTACGATATGATTGGTGGCCTTGACCAACAAATCAAAGAAATCAAAGAAGTCATAGAGCTCGGCCTCAATCACCCAGAACTCTTCGAGTCGCTAGGCATTGCACAGCCGAAGGGCGTACTCTTATATGGGCCTCCAGGTACCGGAAAAACTCTACTCGCACGAGCAGTGGCGCATCACGCGGATTGTAAATTTATCCGGGTGAGCGGTTCGGAGTTAGTACAGAAGTATATCGGCGAAGGTAGCAGAATGGTCCGAGAGTTGTTCATCATGGCTCGCGAGCATGCTCCTAGTATCATTTTCATGGACGAGATCGACAGTATCGGATCCAGTCGTGTGGAAGGCAGCAGTGGAGGAGACTCTGAGGTCCAACGCACCATGTTGGAACTCTTGAATCAACTGGACGGATTCGAACCTACGAAGAACATTAAAATAATTATGGCTACCAATCGTCTTGATATCCTCGACCCCGCGCTCCTTCGACCTGGGAGAATCGACAGAAAGATTGAATTCCCGCCACCCACGTATGTTTAAAACTGTACTCTCTCCCTCTGTAGGTACCCACAACTAACTCTCCAATTCAAACTGCAGTGTCGAAGCCCGCGCAGACATCCTACGCATTCACTCCAGATCTATGAACCTAACTCGCGGCATTAACCTTACGAAAATCGCTGAGAAAATGAACGGCTGCTCCGGCGCTGAGCTCAAGGGCGTCTGCACGGAGGCCGGCATGTACGCCTTGCGCGAGCGCCGTGTACATGTTACACAGGAGGATTTCGACCTGGCGACGGCCAAGGTTCTCAACAAGCACGACGACAAGGAGATCAGCTTACAGAAATTCTTCAAGTAAAACAACGGAGATGCTGTAATTTAGCGTGGAAAGTGGGGATGGGAAGGAGAGATAAAAGAGGAAGGAAGGGAAGAAAGACAAAAGAATGCGAAAACATTGCATTTTTGGATTGGGTTGGGGGTAAACCGGGACGACGGAGTCGGGAGGAGATCATGCATGGCCTTTTGTCACCTGCGGCCAGCTAATGTAGTCAGCTTTCAGGAAGGAAAGGACTAAGAAATAATGGCGGAATCCGGCTTTCTCCATGCCCTTATCTTGCCTTACGCCAACCGAGCTATGACATGGAGGATGTGGATCATCCACGGGACGGGAATCGGAATTTTAGACCTGACATGGATTCACCCTCCCAGAGTGACCTACCCCAAGTTCCTTTCAAACTCCTTCTCGCTTGCTCGCTGTCTGTATTTCTTCCATCTTATTGCGCCTACGCCCATTTCTATTACCATCTTGTTCCCCGTCCTTTTGGGCATTATTCTGCATAACTATATAGTGTGTGTAGGTACCTAGATATGGTAACGTAGGCAAAACATGTCGTGTCCAATTGGGACTCTTTTTTAAGCTCTAATTCTGAATCATGAGAGAGAAGAGGTTTCCACTGAACAGTTACGCTGTTTGTCACACATTTAACTCTTATGTCTTGAACAATGTATATGTATATGTACATTATATGTAGGTGCACTCAGATGGTCAATGAGAGCTCTTGATGTTGCCTGCTCAGACACGTTACTTCATCTCACACAGGAGTACAACACTTATCTCTCCCTTGTGCAGCATCACCATCAGGCTAATATATTTGAAAATGCATTTCTTCGCATGACACCTAGTTCTTGGCAGAGAAATCAACGCGTTGCTATAGCAATTCCCATACAAACACGGTATGCTTTGATAATGAATTGCCATTCTGCCTTGTTCCATTGAATGAAGTTGTGCTGACTTTTAAATTTAGTAATATAGCAATATATTCATTGATGGCTGTGTCACAAGAGCAATATCATCCAGAGTTTCCTTAAGTATCCTTCGCGTGGCCTACCTCCCTCAAAACGAGCTGATTTGCTGCGACTGCTTCTTCTTAATTGGAAGCCAAAAGATATAGCTCAAGAATGCAATGTTAGTTCTCGGACAGTCTACCGGCTTTAGAGCAATCTACTGCGATAT
>JAFEJD010002532.1:0-11523 GCA_018296065.1 Blastomyces percursus | reverse complement strand
AAAAAAAAAAAAAAAAGAACAAGCAAGGGCAAGGCGACAGTAAAGGAAAGGAATGGAAAAACGGAGATCGCAGGCTATGAATTCTCATGTCCTATAACATCCACCCAGCAATTCAGCACTCCTCACGAAAACGTGCAAGGGAGTTTTTGGATTCTCCTTCTATGATCCCCTGTTCCCACCCGACTGACCGGTTCGTCCACGCGAATGTTATAGACACATGGCACATATATATGATCGAACCCAATCGACTAAGTGCCTAGGGAGATAGAATCCGCGCTCACTATCCATCAGCGCTTAGGAGCGGCCGCTGTGCTCCCGGCATATGTGGATTGAGATCCCGATACTCAATACCGTTATCGTTGTCGTTATTATCGTTATTACCGTCGCCGTCGCCATCATCGTCATGTTCCTGGCAATCACCGAGACCAAGAATATCGAAGGGAGGCACACGTCTCATTTCAGAATCATACGCGACCGCACATTGCTCACCAATGTCGGGAAGATAGATATCCGGACGCGGGTAATTCGGGAGAGGAGTGGACTGGTTGGCAACAGCTTTCGGGGAAAGGATTATTGGCGGCGACGCTAGGGAGGAATTAAGGCGGCGGAGCCGTGTACGGAAGTACTGGAACACCATGGGCGACAAAGAACTTAGGGCGCCACTGTCATCATTCTTCACGTAGAAATATAGGAGTTAGAATTTGTTTTCGTGTTCGGTACTGTTGGAAGTCTAGAATGGGAGTACTTCTAGCTGATGGTAGTATCTAGAATGAAAATATAATAACCTACAAATTAAAGATGGTATAAATGTCAATATATGGTATGGGCAATGATATGTCCAAAAGTTGCTCGAGTTTAGTAACTCTGGGCGGATACGATCGCAGGCTGTTGTTATGTGTAAGTAAGTTTAGATCCGAAATAAATGGCAAGTATATAGATATCGACAAGACAGGTCTCTCCCTCGTAAGAACTGCACATAATAAGGGGAACAGGGCTTACAGGACTGTTCAATATGCTGTTACGCTTGTTTCTGCCTTTCTTAATGTGGCTTTTCAATGCACTCGAATCCAGAGGCTTCAACAGCTCGAAACTGCAGAGTAATTCGGCAGAAACCGACATGATCGCCCCCCAGTTGTCGAATTCGCCACAGTACTACAGAAGAAAAATTAGTTATCAATTTAGCATGGAAGCAATGTGGAAAATTTGGAAAACAGAATATCAGAACTTACATTTGGAGCAGAAAAAACGGTGACTAGAATCCGATCATTAAAGAACTCGTAGCCATCCTCGACCACCATATGCGCACGGCACACAAGGTCGAAGTCATGGCGCTGTAGAAAGTCCATGATGACTTTTTTCCCGAAGCAGTAACTCACACCTCTCTCGTTGGGTTCCCAATCATCATCCATATCAGCCGGATCACTCCAAAGAAGGTCGTTGAGTAATCCGTAATCCGGAACATCTGTTGGGCGAGCAATACCACGGATGTCATCCATGTGGGCCAAACTTGGTGACAAGCCGCCATGAACGCAGAATATCTTGCCAGCGACAATGGAGGCGATTGGCAAGCAATTGAAGGTATCCACGAACGTTTTCCAGATTTTGATATTGCATCTGCGCTTGCACTCATCGTAGAACCCGTAGACTCTCGTTACATTGGCGCACTCATGGTTCCCGCGGAGCAAAAAGAAGTTCTCGGGATATTTTAGTTTATAACACAAGAGGAGCAGGATTGTCTCTAAACTCTGCTTGCCCCGGTCGACGTAGTCACCTAGAAAGAGGTAGTTAGCGGCTGGAGGGAAGCCGCACATTTCGAACAACCGAATTAGGTCGGTATATTGACCATGGACATCCCCCACGATCTTAATAGGTGCCGAAAGCTCGAGCAACGCTGGCTGGGACAGGAGCACTTCACGGGCTGCCGTGCAGATAGCAATGATTTCAGCATTTTTCAAACAGACAGCCTTGGTGACTTTGGCCGAATACCCTGCATCCAGAAGTCTTGTAATCATGTCATCGACATCGATTGATTTCAAGGCACCGATTCCCATTCCAGGCGAACCGTTTGTGCCTGACTGGTCTGCAGCAGCTGCTGCATCCTGGAGAACAGGGTTTATAGCACCTTCCCTCTTAATAAGGATCGATTCTCCCGGCTTCACATGAATGGAGGATGGAGTTGGACGTGAAGGAGGAGCGTCGGAAACATGGTCAACTTCGCCTGACTTGCGCACGTCATTGACGTTTTTATGGCCACGGCCTAGGGAAGCAGATTGGGAAGGTGAAGGGGGGGGGTCCGGAGCATCTACGTAAGAGCGCTGATCATCCGACGTCGGGGGCTTAGCTGCGGGAGCGTTGGTGGTCGAGGAGATCGGAGAGATGCGATTAACTCGAGAATTTGCGGACTTAGCACTGGTAGCGGATGTGATGGAGCCCGCATCTGATTTGTCTGGTGAACCGTTCTCACAACGCGATAGGGTGGAGATTGAGCCTCTGGGGCTATCGTTCTTCTCGCTTTTCCCACCGGGAATTTTTGAGCGGATAGAGCCGCGGATAGAGCGGGCTGAATCTCGAGTGTCTGTTCGAGAGAAGGAGGGGTAGGATTGGAGGCCGTCGCCGGACTTTTCTTGAGTTAAAGGTGCACCATCACTGCGTTTCGATTGTTGCTGACCCATCGTACGTGGGCGACGCGTGTGTGGGTGTGACAGGAAGAATAGGAAAAAGGAGTGGGGCAAGAGGGAATAGAGAATTATGCCAGCCGCCGTATCTGTGGGTTATTTTCAATCTTCCCGGTGACAACAGGCACGATGCTCTCTTCGCTGTGTGCGATCAACAACAGGTTACGGCGGCCGGAAAAGAGTGGAGAGGAAGAACAGGAAACTACTCTCCACAAATGGTCTTGTCAACGCCACTCGCGTCGCTGTAGTGGAAATGTCGATGCTCAGTTGGTGATCCACGGTTTCGTAGGAGGAAAAGGTGGGGGATGAAAAAGGCTTCAATGGTGAGTTATCTCCAGAACCCGAAGTGTTTAATGGATCATCTGGAGGTACCTTTAAAACAAAAGGGTGGCAATATAGGATAGTGCGAGGTTTAGCGAAGGAGGATTAGGCCTGTCTCAGGCCGTGGATTCTTTTTGACAGAGGCTCTGGTAGGAAAATATCTCTGTTATCCGAATAAGTTAGCTGGGTGTAGCGTAACGATGTATAGTAGACAGAACAGAAAGCTGGACGGCGAGAGCAAGGGAGCAAAGGAGCGAAGGAAGTGGGAAGGATAGTGGCAAGCGACATCTATAGCCAACAACAACAATAATACATACTAGAGTTGAAGCCTGGAGGAGGCAAGGTTCAGGGAAGTGGACAGCGATCTGTACGATGAGGATGGGAGGAGTATAATATAACAATACAGTGGCGGACAATAATCCAAGCAAACCACAACTGCAGTAAAACAACAGCTTGGGCCCGATAGAGCAAATTCTCAGACAGCAGAGTGGACAGAATAGCGAGATCCAAGACAGGAGTTGTCCGTGAGATGGAGTTGTTGCGTTGAGGATGCGAGAGCGACCTGAACATCTAGACTCTGGCTATGCGTGATACGCGCTAGCTGACTCATCGCGGCTCTTCCGGAGCATCGTCGGGCCGCGTCTAGATTCTTCTGCTTATATAAGACTCCGGGGGCGGAAAGTAAATAGCTGCGGATTGCTACAGCGGGATATTCTACGGCTACATGAGACTACATGAGTGTAGGCAGAAGGAACACACTGAGCGGGATTGCGCAGAGAAGCAGTGTGGATTCCGCCATGGCCGCTGCTGAACTGAGGACCTGCAGCTGTGAGATGCTACATGCCCAGATTTTGAAGGTGTGACTGTGTTATGTAATCCTCCTTAGTCATGTATTAGTCAGCATATGCGTACTTTACGCGTCTCCTTAGTTCTAGCACTTAAGAAATACAACTTCGTTGATCCTACTTAACAATGGTAGCATGTCTTAAGTAAGATCAACGAAGTTGTATTTCTTAAGTGCTAGAACTAAGGAGACGCGCAAAGTACGCATATGCTGACTAAAACATGACTAAGGAGGATTACATAACAGACTGACAGCATAAATGCCACCAACCCACTCTTCTCCCTGAAGTATCCTGCCGAAACATCTCGCTGATGCACTAGCCATGGCAAGAATGTATCTTTGCTTTGTTTGCTGAGGGCGAGATGCATCCATATTATCCCATGCTGGATGATCTCCTAGTTCCATATCTGGCCTCCGGCTGTCTAGAAATGAACGGGCCATTCCTGCGAACACATCTTTGTTAATACACAAGGGATGCACATACACACAAGCACGTAGCCCTTTGCCAGATTCCGCTTGCTACTGGTATTATCGCTCCGCTTGGCGTAGAGTGTGTGCGGTCAGAGCCACGCTCAGACCCGATCCCGCGCCACGAGGACGAGCATGGCAATCCGGGGCTCTGGAAACCCACTAGCTCCTTTTGCCAGTCTTGCACAGCACACAGCACGAGAAATACCCAATTACGTGGAATATAAGGCCTGGTCTCCAAGACCTTGGCGTCGAACAGAAGCAAAAAGGATGCTCAGACTGAGATATATTCTCCTCCGAATCTCTCCGAATCTAGGATCTTTATCGCATGGGTAATCCACCTGAGGCTACCATCGCATATCTCTCGTACATAAATGCGTTACGCGGGAGGGGGGTTCTTAGAATGCCAACAATGCCGCTCTGGTCTGCGACTTTGAAGGCCCCCTGGCTTGGCATGTTAGCCCCTCTTGTTTCAGTGACGCCACGAGCAAATAATGGGAAGGAAGCTGCAAAAGCACTGGGAATATTAGGGATTTGCGATCGTCTCATAATGTACGAGCACAATTGCAGTGGCTGAGCAGCACTGAATGCTCCCTTAGGATGAGAGTGGCGTAACAGAAATATCTCTCCTATTTTCTTCTAAATTCGATTACACATCGATCATCTGGAATGGTGCAGGTCAATAATGTTGACGGAATCCGAGAGAAGGAGCATTAATATGCTATATTGAATTCCTCCCAAGGTCTTCCACCATACGGCACACACTGGTGCATGATCTTCGTGTCAGTGGACGAGAATCCCCCGCATTGCAGAAAGATATAAACGGGTATACTGTGGCTTCGCCAGATTCGTCGACGGGTGATTAGGAATCCGATACAGAGGAATTCACACATTTCTTCCGGTTTCCTCCGTTGCATGCGCCGTCTACCGATTTCCTCGCGATTTTATCTGTTGCACGTAATGAATTACCGCCATCATGTATAGCCGTTCGCGCTGTGGCAGGACAGGGTCTGATCGTGCGTTGATATAAAAACGTTAAACTTAGACTCCAAATATTCTTCTTGTTGAATACGTCATATGACATGTGCAATTTGAGCCTCATTGGGGTTTGTGGCGTAACGACATTTGTCCGATGTACCAGGGAACAAACCAAAAAATTACCTATCCATCGGCATTTTTAAAACCTGTTCCCGGCTTTGACGGATCAATTGCCGAGTTTCAATTTAGGCTTCAAGATTTGGGCAAAATCAGACGGTGACGTGGCGAATCCCAGCGCCATTTCCTCTGTGTTTTCCTTTCAAGAGTTAGGACATCTCGTCCATGCATATGGCTAAGACAGTACGGACTACTGAGGACGCGATCTCTCTGGATCTACAAATCTGACTTGACGATAACATAACTTACCTGGTCGTTATTCGCAGATGAATCAGCTGGCGACACCCAGCAGATATATCCAACCTACGCATAGCCTGTGCGCCCCGATAGTAATTAATTTTTGTGGCTGGCGCTTAATGGTGACCGTGATGGCGGGGGCAACTGTCCTTGAATACTCTTGAATCATTAGTGATCAATCGGGGTTAGTCATCTTAGTCTATTTGTTTGGAGCTGTTATAAATATATACAGCTGTATACAGTATCTGTGGTGATATCTTGTTTACGTAGTGAGAAGAGGAAAGCAATGAAAGAGGAACACGCCCCCGCAAAAAAAAATGAAAAAAAAAAAAAAATTCACCATAGCGAGCTAAACACAAGTCCGCCAGCGCCGCCTTCATGTTATCGCATGAATGTCTATCTACATAAGCACGCACGCTGGCCTCCCATGCATATAGGCCTCAACGCGTTCCCGATCCGTTGACGATAAAGTGGATAAACTAGCACCTGCTGCGCAAAACAGCTTGACGATGCTGGCAACTTTAGTATCCGTCTTTGGACCGTGACGTTGGTTGGTAAAATAAGACTCCGGCGCTGCAGTGAGAGGACAGAAAAGCTCCTTATCCACGATCTTGTTCACATCTGCGCCGTACTTGATCAAGTCGCGACGACATCCTCGTGCATCAAGAATGTAGCCGCGATGAGCGCCGTGGCATATTCTGTACCATTTCGATTTACAGCGTCCACCTCGGCCCCTCTGTCAAGCAGTAGTTGAACTATTTCAGGATGACCCTGCCTTGCGGCTAAAGATAGTAACGTTTCTTGCAGCCGATCATTGCGATTAACTGGCACTCCTTTATCGATGAGAAATCGGACCATGCCTAGGTTGCCAATGGAGACTGCGGTAACCAGGGGCGGCTTGTCAGCACCCAGCTCAAGGAGCAAATTAACCATGCCGTGTCTATTAGATTTTATGGCCTTTTTCATAGCAGTGAAATTCTTTATATCAGCTCCAGAAGTCCATAATTGCTTGACTCGGACAGCTCGACCCTGTGCGACAGCTGTTTCTAAAACTTGGTTTAAGTCAATCCATTTTTTTCAGACAGATCTATCCCTCAAGCATGGGGTTAACAGCCTGATCTACGTGAGTTAATATCCATTTGATCTGCGCCTGCGCTGGCGGGTGCCGCTTGCTGAGCTATCACGGACATGCCTTAACCTGTTAATTGAAATGGTGTCTGTTTGCAAAGCAGCTCAAGCTGCAAAATACGGTTTCTCAGTGAGCCTACAAAGAAAGCAGAGGAATGCGGCCAGGATAACAGAAAATTTCTTCACTCTGGGACGTGAAAACCCATATAATCCCCGCGGCGTACCTTCGCTCGTTCCGCCGAGGCACCCGCGATCCGCATAACTCCCGCCTAAAGATGCATGTCAATGAGTATCGCCCTCACAGACGTGCGCACAAAGATGAAAATAAAAATCCAGACAGCCCCGGCGCAACTATAATCTTCGTCCACGGCTTGGGCTCAACCAAAGAATCCTACGAGCCCTTCTTCGCCGACCTCCTCTCAAACCCACTCACGCCGCCAATCCACGCAATCTGGGCTCCCGACCTCGTCAACCATGGGCAATCCTTCCGGCTCAACGAGGACGAGATAGGCGACGAGCGTCACTTGTTTGACGGTGCGCACGACATCATGCAGCTCATCAACCATTTCCATACTTCAATGACACTGCCGCTCATTGGCATAGGGCAGAGTTGGGGCTGCGTGAACCTCCTTCTTCCCGCAGCTTGGCACCCGCGCATCTTTCAGGGCATCGCGCTCATGGAACCCGTGCTGGAGACGGGATACCACCACGCCGAAGAGCTGAAAACGCTAGGTGTTCCCGAGCAAGGGCTGGTGCGGAGTACGAATTTGGGGTTCGCCGTGGCTCTGATGAGTGACCGGTGGGAGAGCCGCGAAGCAGCCGAGAGGCATATGCGCAAGTCGAAATACTATTCGCAGTTCGACCCGCGCGCGCTAGCTCAGACCTTGCGGTATGGATTGCGCGATATGCCGGATGGAAGCGTGACGCTTGCGACACCTAGATATCAGCAGGCACAGCTGTTTATGCGCGCTGCCCCGCCAATGAAAGGCTATCCCGCCGGGAAGACTATGCGACGGGGGCCTAGGAGAATCATATCGCACCGGGCTTCTATCGGGGTTAGCCGGCGAAGATAAAGGAATACCTTCCGGGGATTCACTGTAATATATTGTATGCGGGGACAGGTGATGACAAAAGTATACTGAGCACAGAGTCCTATCGGAGCCGAATTGTTGGCAAGACAGGCACGGGTCTTGGTGGGGACGGAAGAGAAGGGACAGGGCAGGTTAAGGAGGCGTTTGTGGTGGCGGATGGGCATGCTCAGCCGTTTCTTGAACCTAGGGGGACGGCTGGAGTAGTGGAAAAGTGACCGGGCGAAGAGCTCAAGGATCGTGGGAGAGAGAAGAGCAGATGAGACAGGAACCGGCTATTGATGCTATAACAGTCCCCCCTGAGTGGGTTGAAAGGATTTCGAAGTTGTGAATTTTGACTTTTCTATTTGAGCTTTCCCCTTTATAGTTTTTCCTCATTCTACTACGTAAGATGTTATACCGTCTTTAGATCGTGTGGATTCCCTGGTTGTTAATGAAGCACATAGTGATAGAGGACGTTAAATGGTGGTCGTAAAAGAGTGTTGGTGGATTGTGCCGTATAATATCTAATATAAGTTCTCCATACGGACCGTACCACGTCAATTCTATTATCATAAAAATTGCGAACATGGCAGTCTAACTCCGTATCTCGAAGCTCTAGATCACTTTTCCATAGCTAGTGGAAACCTGCGACTAACCCTATCCAGATGCATAAGACTCAGTATGCAAACATTTTCCTTTTCTCTCCGCCTTCCTCCTTCACCTTGCTCACTATTCTTCTATTCAGGAAGACGTAATAAAACCTCAGCACCAAACAGCCCACGCAAACAAATAACAACAATGCCGCATTCGTCCAGTGGCCAGTCGAATATCCCTTCTTGGCCTCGTTTGCTTTATAGATCCAAACCCCGACGATTTGGCCAGGTGCGCCGAATGACACATTCATAGCAATAGCTAGACCAGCAGCTGTGGTTGTGTGAACGTTGGATGACAACCAACCCAGTAGCGGCGGGATACACGCAAACGAACCACTGCATGCGACAATCAGGCAACCATAGCGGCTCTGGGAGAAGAGGAATGTTAGATTTCATGACTGCAACATATGTGGAACAGGATATTAATCCCCGTAGAAATAACTTACCAGGTATGCGTCAGCTGGGAGGACTGCGGAAGCAAGAAACCCAACTGCACCAATGAACGAAAATGTAGCGGAGTGTAAAGCGCGACTGTGAAGGGCAAAAAGGTCAGCATGGTAGTCAGGCGTATGAATGCATATGTCCCAATCAAATATCGATAGGTTTGGACACTTACGCATTGAAATAATCTGCGGAAAACGCCACGCTGACGGTGACAACATAGGCAACAGCATACGGCGGAACAGTCATCAATTGAGCGCGGAGGTCTGAATATCCCAGACCAGCCGTAATGGACGGTGTGAAAAGCGAAAGACTGGAAAACGGTGTTGAAATGCCGAAGTAGATCTACATTATGATTAGCCCTGAATGAAACCGCCACAGGTAGTGGAATAAGCATCACATACGGCATAGTGGGCATATAGACGCCAATCGGTAAGGGTCTCCTTCGCATCCTTCCATGTCATCGATGCACTTTCACCTTTAGAGCCCTCTACCCTTAGCCTCTCCTTCGCAAGCTCCTTCTCTGCCGGTGAGAGCCAAGAGGCTGTTTCCGGGTAGTCAGGAAGGAAGAAGTACACCAGGATCGCAGATGCGCATGAAGGGATGCCTTCGAGGATGAACAGCCACCGCCAGCCTGATAAGCCGCGAGTTCCATTCATATGTCCAACAGCGAAGGCGATGGCACCGCCAAAAGCGCCCGCAAGTGTAGCAGAAGCTAGAATTATAGCAACGCGCATTGACCGTTCGGAAGTTCTATACCAGAAAGTGAGATAAAACACCAAGCCCGGGAACAGGCCGGCTTCGAAGATGCCTAGAAGTAGACGCAGTACAGTGACAGTGGCGTAGTTATTGGAGCCTCCTAGACCTGCAGTAATTGCTCCCCATGATACCATGAGAAAGGCAATCCATCTCTACGCCGCAGAAAAGTGGTCTTTAAGTTAGTGGAAAACTGGACCAGAGGGATGGGGAAGTGTTCGCCTCACACTAGGTTTTAACTTCTTGAGAAAATAGTTCGATGGCACTTCGAAGAGGGCGTATGCAATGAGGAAAATCATCAGGGCGATTCTATTTTTCCGTATGAGCAGAGTGCTCAAGATATAGATAGAGGAGTGCACCAATCTGGGTCCTCACGTATATTCATAATTCGACATATTCGTTTCAGTCAGGAGGTCGTTCCCCGTTGACGAGTTCAAGACTTTTGCATTTCCTGGTGGGAGTGTTAATCTTAACGTATTTTTCATATAGTTATTCCAACTGTCTGAGGGTAGCGACTCACCTATATTTGATCTATCCAAGTAACATAGAAGGTAGATGGCAGCTGAAAGCGGCACGATTCTAAGGTCCTGCTTCCAGACAAGAGCTCTGTCACTGACGCTGCCTTCCTCCAAATACGTATCCACGGCATGCCGATTTGATACTTTCTCCTGTTCCTGCATTAGCTTCGGGGTAATTCCAGAAGGTCGTTGGAGGAGACAAAACCCGGCATACAGGAACTGCCTCGACATCTTCAATTGAGTTTTCGGTCATCTCGACAGGGTCTCTTGGCAGCAAGCCTCTCCCGCTGTAAGTCGGGTTTCTCGGAAGCTCGTATGCGTGTCTAAACTCTAACGGTCGAGCTTGGAAGGAGCCCGATTTTCGCATTTTGCTGAGGGTGAAAGGGGTTTTGGATGCGATCCAGGATCACAGGTTGCGAAGATCTCCCAGGTAGTGCGGAGATTTCTGCCGTCAGCAGAAATCTCCAATTTTCAGCTGCCGTCGCACTTTTGTTGACGGCTTCGAAAGCTGTGGGAAAGAAAATGGGAATGTCCCAGCCGCTATTGCGATAGTCCCATGTTTTCCCCCATAAAACGGGGTAAATGCGGGTTTGAGGTTCCAATCGAGGCCCCTGATTCTTTCGCCTTCTGCATCGCAGCTCCGCCCGTGGTGTGGAAAACGGAGAACTCCTTCGGTCGGCATCGTCCGGGCCCTACGCAGCGTAGTATGCGAGGGTCCGACCAGAGGTTGAGGTGAGCGGTAGCTTAAGTTACAAATCATCTAGGGCCCGGTTACGCAGAGTGACACAGCAGAGGATCGAGATAGAACACCCTCGGGCACAGGGTATTGCTGGCTCAAGATATCAGTATTATGACCCTGGCTATGTTAAGGGTGTTGCTAGCTAACAGCGTCTCCTGAATCCAGATTATGTTACATAACAAACTCAAAGAATGCCTGAGCGATGAATAGACAGTCTTTACGCTTCTTGCTGGAGGCGAGCAGCGCCGAGCTTGTCAAACCTGAGTGGAGTCTAGCCCAGATGAAGTTCAACAGCTGCTAAAATGGAGCCTACTCTAGCCAAACGTATTCTTAGAGCAAAGCCAGCCTGCTTGGTTAGTTAGCTATTTATCAACAAACCAAAACGAGGGTCGAGAGCTTAGTAAAACAAACAGCTAACGTAAGCAATCTGAAAGAATGAGATGGTTGGCTGGTATTGAAACTACCTAGTGAACAGCTGGCAACTATATAACATGGGGCACGTGATCCGAGTAGGTTCT
>JAFEJD010002529.1:0-14994 GCA_018296065.1 Blastomyces percursus | reverse complement strand
GTGTGTGTGTGTGTGTGTGTGTTATTAAGTTGTGTGAACAATTTCACTCTTTTAAAATTCTTCAGTTCCCTACTTTCTGAGTGAAAGAAAATCTCATATTGCCTTGAAAAACTTTGTCACTCTCTACTGTTTTCTTATATGTTTGTTTTGTACAATAGTTTGTCAAATCCTGTTCTGTTTTAAAACTAGCAGGTAGTCTTCATAGTCATTGACTACATAAGACTATAATGAAGAATAATAATAATAATAATAATAAATTGTCGCGACTTTCCACTTTCCACTTTCCACCAGGCTTTTTGCGTGGTTGGCTTTTATCATTGTTATATTTTTCTTCCATCATGTTCTCCGGGAACGGATTTAGCCAGATTTGAGTGGTTTTACCCCTAGAAGACGTTGGGTTGTACCCAATTTGATCTGACGTCCTGATGTTGGGATTCTTTGTCCGCTACGCTGACAGGAAGAAACCCAAATGACGCCGGCCAAAGGCGATGGATGACTATTCAGTATTACAGTCTCCAGCCATGTTACCTTATAAAAAAGAGACAAGGGACATCATGGTTGTGTTTTTTTTATTTTTCTCTCGTCTTTTTTTATTTCGAAATCTTTATCGGCGTGCTTTTCTCTCACTGCTGAAGCCAACACCAACTTATCCTCCACTGAGAATAGATAGAGCCTCAAGCACTCCACAGACTATTCTTTGCGACAGACAACCAATATGAAGATCTTCCCTGTACTCTTCGCCTTTCTCACAACCTCCGCTATAGGGCAGTCTCTCCCTCCACCCACCCAAGCTGATCTAGTCCCGTCAACCCAAAAGGTTTGTCGGCTGCTTTTCACATACGTCACATATATCAGCTCTATCAGCTTTATGTGCCTATGCTACCGTATTGATGTTGATGACAATCCAGGTTACGAATGAAGCGCACCCGATTCCAGATATCTCTGCTCGGGGCCTTGGGAAGTTTAAGGACATCTTTGATAAAGCAAAGAAGAAGGGTGGTGATAAAGGTGCAGAAGCTATCTACCCGGCCATAAATTTGACCATCTGGGTTCTTCGGATGAGTTTATGTTGCTCCTTTTCTTAATTCTTTGAGTCGCCGTCTCTCGTATCACATCGGTTTCTCATATAATCTACATTTGCTCTGTCCACACCATTTCTTTCCATCTTTCTAAAAGGGCGATTTAATTTGCTACCGTTATCCACGAGCTGGCTCCCCGTGACGTGTACATATTTTAGACACCGCTTTTCTTCTTCTTTCTTTTTTGCTTCTCCGAAATCACGGCTCCTTCTCACCTGCAAAGGCATTTATGTTAGCATCATTCTAAAACTGACGTTTTATATCCTCCCAGGCAAAAACCCTGAAGCCAAAAAACCTGAAGACAAAATCGCAAAAAAGAAGGGCAAAGACAAGAAGAAGGATGAAAAGGAGTTAACAGAAAACAAGACCTTGTCCAAGAAGAAGTTCAAATTCAAGAGTCCCAAGAAGAGCGATGGTAAGAGTAAGGGAGGGGTTGTGGTTGTGTCGTCAATGGCGCCCACTGGCCCGAAAGCTCCGCTGCTCATCATTGGAGGGCTATTTATTCTGGCTGTGTCGTTGATGGTTCACTGATTACGGCGTCTCTCTGCACAGCGCTTTGTTTATTTCCTTTAAACTGGCTGGCCGAGTGGCTGATGTTTGATATGTTCTTAGTTCTGTTCTTGTTCTGCAAACTGGTTTAGTCGTTTTAATATATCTCTATTTATTTTTTGAAGTTATTAACTAAATTGGTTTCGATGGATAGCATCTTTAGGCAGACTCCAATAGACTGCTTAAGGTACTTCGCCCTCATTACTTTAAGAGTATGATTTGTACCTCCGAATCATATTGTTGAAACCATATATTTTGAGCTGTTAAATCAAGGAATATATATCAATGATTCAAATAAATAGGAAAATGTCATTGGTAGAAATTCCGCCCTTTACCTGTCTTCTCCATCAAGCAAAGGTAACTAGCACACGAGATCACTTAACTTTACTTGGTCAGGGAACATACCATTAGTCCAAATCTTTCGGGGGCACGCTGTGGAATTACAGCTTAGGCAAGTATGTGATACCGGCTCTTGGGCACGAGGATCCAGAGCCAGCTACGTAACAAGTAACACAACGAAGTTAGTAATGAAGTGATAGATAGAAGAAAAAGAAGAAGGATATGAGTTCTATCCTAGCTATTTGTAATGCGGTGCGAGAAAAGGGAACTTAATGTTAGTATACCTGGACTAGTGGAAACCCATTCCCCAGTCTGCACGTTACCTCTAACATTCCAGAAGTACCAGACTTCTTTCAATTTCCCTCTCTCCCATTTGAGTGTGACTTCTTGACTGTGTTCGGCGGATATGGCATCCTGGATCTCGCTGAGGTCGTACTCCATGGAAGAATCTGGGACGGGGCCAGCATCTTTGAGAGCCTGCAGATTTCCGCGTTAGATTCGTTGTCCTGAAAGGCAAAAATAAGAGAACAAGATTGAAAAACTTGGAAGACCGAAAAATGTATAGTACAATACAGCGGGCACACGTCACGGAGAATGGCACTGGTATCTCTATACCTGATACGTATCAACCTGTTTAAACAGGTCGACGGCGACCTGGAAATAATCGGCAACTTCCTCTTGGTCAGAGTACTGGGAGTAGCACGCGACTTCCATTGTGTTTATGCAGGTGCAGGGCTTGTTCCATTCATGCGCCCAGAAACTCTCGTCGTCGCCTTTGTAGTCTTTCTAGAAGGTGTTCACGTCATTTAGTGCCTGTGTTCGGCCTCTAGCCTCCACGATCGCTGTGATATTCGAGTACTCTCTAGACTTGTCGCAGTCCTGCTCGTAGGAACCGTCGCAACTGTCTGGCCTGGAGATGCGGAGATTAATACTTAGGAATGCAAATTTTATTAACAGAATTTCCATTTATACCACTCTTCACGCCGAATGTACTGTATCAGATATAGGAAACTCCGTATACACAAATGGAACATGTACACTCCCCGTTCATCTACACAACAAGCAGCAACTCCAAACACCAATATTTAAACAAACTCACCAAAGCCCATGGATAGTCCAGGAGTCAGCGGACCGTGTGACAGGATCAGTGTCCCAGAACTGGGTCAGTAAAGGCAATCCTCCAGGCGAATTGAAGCAACAAATGCGTTGGCTGGAGCCATGACAACTAAGTTCCGAAATCGCCAGGACATGTGGTCGGAGTTGCCAACACGTCCGACAAGAGGAGCTGGGAGAGAATAAAAGTGCGATTGCGGGGGAGCGAAGTGTAGGAATTGACGGCATGGTTTTGCTTCGTGATGCGGCGTAGTAACTTCCGCTGCTCCCCGGACACCGGGTTTATTTATTTCAACCTGTAGAATATATTTGTATACGACTCGGGATCATGGGCAGGGGATCTTTGCATGACACAAAGAGTAATTAGAATATTAGAGTGGCTTTGGTGATTAATATGGATGTGGGAAGTTGTATAAATGTGGAACATTCTCATTTACAAACGCCCAAACCACCCCACCCCGTTGACGCCGCTGGGCCCCATATCCGCCTCGCTTTCACTTGCTGCTCTAAAGAGCACCAGATGCACCATTGCCATAGGCAAGCAATGGAGCCATCGTATCCGATGGATCTTCAGAAAGGGAGAGACGAACAAATGCGAATCCTGGGGCCGCCGATGATCATTCGAACGGGAAGAAATACCGCTACGGCGAGGGCCCGATAACTGCTCCTGTCCGCAATGGCCAATCTGAGCACAACGTTGCTCTGGTCAAGATAGAGCGCGACTGCTCGTGTATTGGTCGGCCGCTTTTTTGTCCTGGCGCTTGGGTTGCAGTTCCTCTGCCGGCTCGATTCTGGTGTGGCGGGTTGACATGTGCGGTCTTCCAGCTTCTGCGGCGGCTGATTTGGTGTTCGTAGTGCAGATCATCATGCAGAAAGAAATGATGACGCCCTTGTATTATTTAGGCCTGTCATGGCGCGGATGATGGGATTGTGGGATTCGCGGGATTCGTGGAGTGTAGTTGTATCTTGTTTCAACTATGGCCTTTTCGGGGATTTTGTTCGTGAACGTAGCTTTCCATCTCAATTAATTACAGCAAATAGTCCGGTTTGACTTGCTTTCTGTTTTCTCCCATCAATGAATGACAATTGCTGGTTTGTCATTTTCATGAATCATGGCTTGTGTTTCATCACGAAGAAGGGCATCCAATAATATTAAATCATCCGCAGGGCATCGTCTGCGTGTTGCCAAGATCTCTCGGTTCACATGCGAAATCCGCAATGGCGGATGAATTCCTCTGTAGAGAAAATATATCTACGAGGGAGAAGAATTCTACCTGACTTGCCCATCGCTTAGATATTTGCGGGAAGGAATGTGTTACCACAGACGTCCGCAGTTGCTGACTGAAGGGCATATGGGTTTGCTAGGCTAGGTGTGATATCGGCGGACGCATCATGAACAGGTATCAGCCGTTGGTAGATCGAGGTAGACTGCTGTCAGTCAACTGTTATGTCCAAAGCAATGCTAGGAGGAGAGAGTATAGTCGATGATTTAGATTTAAAATTCATATTTTATTTTATATAGTTATATTTATATAGGAAGAGCAAAAAAAGACGAGGATGCCCATCTGCACATGTGAAAGGAAACGAGGGAAATAGAAGGCATAAAACTTTAAGAGAAGTATGGAAAAAAAAAAAAAAAGAATTATGCGACAAACAAAGCACTGCACAAGAACGCCGGGTACATTCCCTCCATCAATTCATTCAATCTACCCAACGCACGTCTAGAAATAGTAAAGAGATAAAAGTAACGGAGGGAAGTAGAATGCTTGTTTAAACCAGCGTGCCCGTCCTTTAATGCGAGAAAAAAAACGAACTGAACTACGCAAGTGAGTAACGTAGTTAAATCTAAATGACGGCAGAGAAAATCGAAGCGGGGACCGAAAAAAAAAAAGAAAAAAGAAGAAGTGCGCGATCAGAGAATGCAGAATTTACAAATCAGCAACGATCATCAACCCATAGCCAACAGTCACTACGACACCCCATGACAAGATACTCGCTGGGACACCACGCGTGATAAAGTGGCGGACACGAAGGTATCTTTGGCCGGTTTCGGGGACTTCCATCATAATAGCAGCTAGGAGTAGAAGAAACGACGTTAGCGGATGATTGAAAGACGCAAATATGTACAAACAAGACTCAGGAGTAAGGTACTCACTCATATTCGGAAACCCACTCGTCGGCAGGCCCATGGCGACCGAACAGATGAGAGCACTTCCCATAACAAGCAGATTGGGATGGGGCTGATCCATGCTCGCGCCCACCTGCCTGACGAGGGGAAGCATAATAAGGGCTGCAACGGTATGCGAGATGAATGTTGCCACGACTAATATGAGGCCTGTAAATGTCAAGAGGACACCATACAAGCTGAAATCAGCCACGCGTTCCGTAATGGCTTTGGCGATAGTATGCAAAAGACCTGACGAGGTGACAGCGCGTCCTAGACAAAGACCACCCGAGGCGAGGATAATGATGGTCCAGAGGAAATTATTGAAGTCTTCCTTGGTTAGGATTCCAGTGCCGAAGAATAACACCAGGGGGATGATGGCGATAACGCCCATGTCGCCGAAGGTCGCTTCGAGCTCGTGGCTAACGCACCAGAGGATGATGGTGAGGAGAGTTACGAGAGTGATGAACCATTGCACACCGGAGAATTCGTCCTTGACGGGCCGGATGGGGACGATGGTCGTGCCACGGCCTGGGCGGAAAGTGATGAGGAGGAGAAGCCAGGTTAGGAAAATACAGATGATGCAGACGGGAAGGGCAATGAAGAACCAGGTACCCCAGCTTATAGCAGGGGTCATATTTTGGAGGGCGATGATGTTCTGTGGGGAAGCAATTGGAGACGCCGCACCGCCGATGTTGGAAGCTAGGGCGATGCCGAGAATAAGGGCTTTGGTGAAACGTGAGTCGGTGGGGAGGTTTCGGAGCATTGGCTGTTTGTTTTATTAGTCAATGGGAGATATTGAGCCATGTTTGTTGGAGGAGAAAGTCTTGGGAAATAACTAACCTGGATGATGGAGAAGCACAAAACCGGAGCTGCTACATTGCTAATGAACATACTCAAGACCATACTGACGAACATGTTCGTGACCAAAACAATTCGTGGTTTCGTTCCCGCTTTACTCAAGACAAACGTTGCCATCCTGCGGGCAATGTCATATTTTGACAACGCAGCAGCAATGGTAAAGCCGCCGAGCAAGAGCATGATAACGGGCGTCCACATTGCCGCGAAAGCAGCTCCGGTTGCTTCTTTGGAGTTCAGGCGCCTATAGGGCTGCTCTTCGGTTCGCATAATGCGAAGAGTGACCACAAGGAAGGGGACAAGCAATGAAGTGACAAAAAGGGGAATCGCCTATATTTACCATATCTTTTATCAGTATATTATACCCGACTCCCGTAGAAACAAAATCAACAGTGTAATTTACCTCAGTGGACCATAGCAAACTGACGAAAACCAACATCGCTAGACAATTCTGTTGCTCTGGCTTCGACATAATAGGAAGTACTAGCATAACAAGGAATATAGCCACGATGCCGATCAGCGTGAAAAATGTCGAGCTTAGAAGCCACATCGGCACAGGACACCTTCCTACAGGAGTCACAATCTCCTTGGTAGTGGGTTCCAGCTCATCACCCTGTCTCTGTGCAGTCAGGGGATCCTGATCTCCGGCAAGAAGTGTCCTGCGTACGCCCATATTGGCCGCTTGTGCTTTGCGTTCAATGCCAATCATTTCTCGCCAGACCGTGTTCCTTTCCCATACAACATGCTCCCTGAGATGTAATCTCAATTCCCGTTTAGCAAGTGCGAGGTCACCCTTAGTGACGAGGTTTGCATATAATTGCTCGATTCTGGCAATATGGCCATTGAGTCGCTCCATTACGGGATTCGTAAACGGATAGGCAGTTGAGACTGTCGTGTTCATATACCGGCGTCTAAGGCTGCGATCAAGGATTTTATCATACTTCTTCAAAGCCTTCGCGAAGCCCGTCCGATTGAGTTGGATGAAGGACTTGAGATCGCAGAGTGAAACGTAGCTGCTAATGATACGTTTTTTCAGCGATACTCCAGCATTATACAATGCGGAATAGCTTGGATCAATTGTAGAATCATGATCAGGATCGATGCCACCCCCTAGAATTCTCGATTCGCTCAAATCGCTCACGGCACGATCTAGCGGTTCGCCAACTGCATGCTTGTGATAATCCTTCCAGGAGGAGCGACGACGGCCATCCTGACCTCGGGACTCATCCAAGTCCATATCATCATCAGTGTTGGCGTCCGGATTATTAGCAGCTTCTTCATCCGCTGCGGTTTCGCTGACCATGCTAGCGCGCACATCCCTGCCCTGTGCGTCCCCGCCCCCACCTCCGAAACCCAAATTGCGGAGAGGGCCTTCACGACGACGTCGAGCATTGAAACTCAGTGTTCGAGTTCGGACTACTGTGTTGCCGACGGAATCCATATCCAACCCCTTTGTTTCTTGGATATACGCTTCTTCATCTCTGACAACACTTTCAACCTCTTCGTAAAGCTCTGTCTCGGTTGGCTGGAAGAAAGAGCATATCTTCTCTAGTTCGCCGTCAAGAGCACGGCGGAAGACGGCATCAGTGTCCACGGAGGCGTCGAGTAGCGGAGCGGACTCGACATTTTCGCCTGTTTCGTCGACGCGATTGACCTGTCTTTCGAGCGAGTATATCCTGAACACCACCAAATAGGAAAGTTTTAGCAATAACTCCATAGACAAAAAAAAAACATATCTTGCAACTATACCAAGAGTAGCAACGACTTCGAACCAGAATAGAATAGATTATCATAGCACACGATCATCAAAAAGGATATAGCTGGAGACAGAGAGAATTAACTCACAGTTTCTTCAGATTGCTATAAGCAATATAAGAGCTACTCCAATCCGGCACAGCATTGAACTGGATGCTGTGGGAGAACTTCATAATGCCGTCGTCGTCGACCCTTGCTCGGGTAGTAGGTGTCTCCCAACGGCGCCGACTTGTATTCCTATTCCTAACGACACCCCCCTTCTCAGAATATTCGTCGTCAGGATGCTGCTGTGCTTCCCATTTATCTAACCCGCTTTCAAGTGATGAGCTCGTTCCAGCTTCGTCAGGTTGAGCAAAATAACCCTCTACTCCTTTCCAGCACCGTCCCGGAGCAGTAACAGCAGCTGAACTGGGAGCAGAAGAAGCAGGGTCCGAAGCACCTCTTCCTCCTCTTTTATCCTTCTTGGCGAGGCCTAAGCGGTCACGGTGATGGTGGCGTGGGAGGGATTGTAGACCGTTTGCAGCGGATGCAGTAACGGTTGAGACGGAGGAGGGACGATCGAATGCGACCAGCTCGATGCTCCGGGGGCTCCGCGGGTGAGCCAGGGTGACGGTTTAAACAGCCAACCCTGGGGAAAAAGAGAAGAAGAAGAGCAGGGGCTGTCTTGAAAGTATATGTATGTAATGGGAGGGATTGCTGGATATAATATTAATAAGCTCTGGGCTGGTTGTGGAGAGTTCTCGGGCAAACCCTGGCTGGCAGGAATAATAAATAAGCTCCGGTTCGTGATAATTATTTCATATCTACTTTATTATTTCACAACCAAGGATTATTATTCGCGCGACTGTCTTCTCTTTTTCTTTTCTTTCTTTTTCTTATTCTCCTAGTGCCGCTGTGAATAATAATGATGCTGGGTTTGTTCCAGAGCAGAAGGACAAAACCCAAACTGTGGCTAAAAACGCGAGCTAGTTAGCTCAAGAATCGTTAAGCAACTTGCTCTCGAAGTCGACAAGAAAAATCCCAACAGCCGAATAGGGCAAAGAATCCCCTCCCTCGCACAGCGCATTGGCGGCAAACGATGACAATATTTATTAATAATAACGACGTGTTGTAATGCACACGCACACCGCCGCAGCCTGAGACCTCTCCTATCCCTATCGCTATCGTTTCGGCAAGGAGATTGTTGATAGCATCACACATCCAACACTGTCTGTGATTGTTGTCTGCGCTGTTTTTCTTTTCTTTTTCTGTTTCCCCGAGCCTGGGCCCTGGACATGACATGGCTGACATGGGGGGGTTTGGCCTTTGAACCCAACCCAACCCACCCACCCCTAGTCAGCGGCAGCGGCATATCCGCATTCCCGTGCGTGCAGCAATACAGGGAACCAATTGGCCCCGTTGCTGGTCGCTGGAGAACGAAAAAAAAACAAAAAAAGATTTAGAATCTAGATCAGCATCAAAGGAGTGAATCGCACCATCATCATTATTACGAAGACGCTCAAATCGCGTGGACCCCAGGAGTATGTACATGTAACAAGAGGAGAGTGACAAATGTTGAATCGTGCCTGATGCCAGACTGCGGTAGGATCCCCCCGCGCGCTACGCAACGAGTTAAAAATGAACGGGATCAAAGATGTGTGGCTCCTACCGTGTCAGGCTGAATACGGTGGGATTTGAACATTCCAGTCCATCGAAGCCACAGAAGGAACAAAGCCAGCGCTCAGCTGACCCGCAAACGCTGTCTGACATTTCTTTCGACATCTCGGCCTAAATAACAGGCGATCCATCTATGCTATTTCAAGTGTTACGAATCCCTACTATGGAATCGCGGAAGATAGTAGGAGTAGTAGTACTAGTAGTAGTGGTGGTTACACTTCTGATTAACTACGCCTACACAGCGCAGGCAGAAATATCTGTCGCAAGAAAACTACCTCTCTACGTGGACACTTTGCGGTTATCAGATGATCCATTGACATATCAATTGACACTAATATCTACAGACTGCTTTTAACAAAATAACATCATATATTCCTCATGAACCATATCTCCCTTGTCTTCCACCCCTCACAGGAGGCCATCTGTCGTCTGCTACCTAATACTTGCCGCAGTTCTTCTTCTTTTTCCAGTCTGGGGGAAAGGAAAAGACGAAAAAAAATATTGTCAGTTGAGCCCAGGTATGTATGTATCCATGCAGAGTTCTCAAGGTGCCAAAAGCCTCTTTGAACGAGCGATCACCAGATAAACGAAATGCTAGGGAAAACTTACCCTTAACCCACTTCCGCACAAACTTAACTTCCTCTGCCTGGGCCTTTACCACGGGTTTGGGCGGGAGATCCGGTGTGGTCTCGTTCGGAAACAAGCCATTTTCATCCCCTACAAAACATGGAAGAGTTCTAATTAATAGAGATCCCAAACAACACCTGAAACAACAACGGAAAGGGGAAGCAACACTCACAATGGTGACCCGCCCCCTCTATTAAAATAAAAGGCATGTTGAGCGTGTTCTTTCGTGGTCTAGCCCCTTCTGCATGAGGTCCCGCTGGACGCCAGGGGTCGACTTCTCCATCGACGAAAGCCAACCGATCATATTCAATGTCTAACCCGCCATACTTATTGACCCTATCAACATCCGAAGGCTTGTGGATGTCAAAGGCATTTCGACACATTATGCTGGCATACTCGAGGTCGACTAGGCGCGAGATCACGGGCATTTGGTCTTTTGGGACGGTGCTGCCGACTTGGAGGTAGCCCCATCTATCAAGAGAATAGAACAGTCAGACCAAGATTTCTACTTGTTTCCCTCTTTATTTCATCGGATCTAGAAAAAAATTTCTCGGAAGAAACACGGGGCAAGAGATTCACTCACTCTGTGCAAACCTGATATGGCCAGCTCCGATAGTCCGCTAGCGCAAGGCTATCATTCTTGAACCACGCCAGCTCATGTTGTCCGAGACATTCGTCTAATGTCTGCTTCCTCCTCTCGCAGCCAGCCACTTGATCGGTATAAACGAAGCCGGCGAAGTTGAGTAGTCGATTCACTAGAGCATCTGCTTCCTTCCCATAACCTCCAGCGGTAAGGAGCTCCTTCGCCTCCTCCTTCTTATCACCGTTGTCATACAACAACTCATCCGCCGTGAGGTTGCCGCAGTAGTAGTCGAATTTCCGCGTCGAGATGGCCGGGTCCCAGTTGACTGACTGCCAGTAGCTGATGCCCCACGCAAGGGAATATCCAAAGTCATCGTTATGGGTCAAGTCTCCCATACCGAACAGGGATTTCAATCTCTTCGTTTTTTCCGAGTCGTTGAGGCCGATTATGATTTTGTCGACCATGTCCACGAACTTTTGTGTGGTGGAGATACATTCTGGCGGGCCGTATTTGCGGACAGGCTCAAAGTATTCCCAGAAGTCGTAGATGGCTTTTGGCACGCCGGAGGATGAGATGGCGCCCCAGAAGATATCGGGATACTCGACGCGGAGGAACGCCTGAGTACCATATCAGTGCCTGGACAAAAAGGCGAATTGGAATGTCTAAGGGTAACTCCTCTCCTCAGAGAGAAATATACCAGGAAAAAAAATAAAAATAAAAATAAAAATAAAACTGGACATACCACCTGCGCCCCGGCATACGATCCTCCATAAATAATCCACGGCGCATTCCCCCCCTTCGCCGTCAAATCCACATCTTCAAATCCCTCGAACATAGCATTCTGCGCAAAATATGCCGAGTCCGCCAATGCCTGCTCAGTGGTCAGGAAGCGCAAACTCTCCGTCGACAGGTTCGCCGTCGGGAAGCTCTCGCCATAGTAGCGGTGTTCAAGGATGACACCAAGGCCATTGGTAGCCTCGCTGAGAATTTTCACAATGCCCTTTTGCAGGAATGGAAGGCGGCCCTCGCCACTTGTCTCACCGCCGTGTAACACGATTACGGGGCCGTCTTTCTTGTAATGGCTGGCATCGAACCAGTAGCGCACGTCGAACTTTTCGTCCGTGTGGGGTTCGTAGCGTGGGTCGGAGCGGAAGTGGTCTATGGGGATTTTGATTTTATGGACTGGGTAGCGGGCTGTTAGGTCATCTTTGTCGGATTCTGTGCTGGGATTTGAGATGGTGTTTCTCCACTGATTGATTTGCAAAAAAAAAAAATAAAAAAAAATTTAAAAAAAAATTAGTTGGGTTTTGATCCGCGTGACTGTGAGAGGTGGGACGGTTTGTATATATATATGGCTCAATTGCATTTTTAGGGGGGGATGATAGCCAATAGGGAGAAAATGCTAGCGATCATTTTTCTTCCTGGCTTCTTCCTTTCCTTTCCCGTCTTTTCTTTTTATTATCCCCCCTACTAAAAAGGAAAAATGGCACACGTCCAATAAGCATGGGGGTTATTCGGCAACCTTACACTCGCAACAGCCAATTGTATAAAGGCGAACAATAATGCAAGGCGCAGAGCCACCACCGATCTGATCACCATGATATATGTCTATCAGATTCGAAATTCGAATCAGATTAGTTCAAAATGCCACACAAATCACCCTTCTTCTCGTCCTCTGGAAGTATATCGTGACGGGAAATGAGAAAAAAAAAAAAAAGGAAATGGGGGAATCGAAGCTGGAAATGAATTATGCTGCCCGTCCCCGAAAACGGAAGTTTTGCAGTACAATGCCTATTATATCCGGCGTCAGGGGCAATGGTATACTGTAAGTAAAATCATCATACAACAAAACGAAAAGACCCAGCGAGATACACCTGAGTATTTATGCGCCGGCTTCTAGCGGGCTGGATGATTGAGAGAAACAGAGGAAGATCGACAGTCGTAGTTCTCGGAGATGCAAGCATGGATGTGTGTAAAACTACGGACAAATTGCCCCAATCAATCCCCGAATACTTGAAGATGAAGGATGGGGATGGGGACTGGTCTGGTCGGTTTCCGAAGATTTTATTTAGCGGTCGCTGGATCTTGCTAGAGTGGGCGGTTTCTTGCGGATAGAGGAGCGAAAAGCGCTTCATCGCAGCGTTCAAGAGACACGAAAAGGCAGGGTTGGTTGAACCAGCGCCGTTTTCTTCTCTCCCCGTTCCTCCCGTTATTCCATGCCACCTCACTGCAGTCCATACCGAGCCGTCTGGTGCGGGTTGCCGCCTATGTTTACTGTGGGCCGCCGAGGACATCCGTTGAGGAGACCTAAAGGCCCAGTGAAGGGTGGGGTGGGAATTCATGCCGCGGACAACAAACTCCTCTGTATACCATGCAGGTAGCCTAAGTGGTATCTTCGACAAGGCTTTTGAATGTAATGAGAAGAAGAGCAAAATATCTCTCCCCCCAGCAGATCCCGTTCCAACACCTCCTGCAATTGCAATAATAATGGGTGTAAATGCGCGGTGGAACTGTGACCTCGGAAATACATCCATCCATGGAAGAATGGCGCTTTTTCTCCCGACGGGCGTTCCTCGCGCCTTTCCAGCTCCCGGGATCCGCGGGATGATGGCGCTGGATGCGAGTCGGCGGCGATCGACAGACATGAACAGCAGCCAGCTTCCTATTTGATGCTAGATGAACTTCCAGAGGCCCGGGGGGAGGGGGAATTGGTCCAGCTAGAGCAGATCCCAGGCCTCTCCCCGCACGCTGCGATTTGCTGGCTGCGATTCCTGCTTGGCTAGGCGTTTGAAACGAACTTTTAGGGCTGTGACGCTGTCTGGCCGATCGCGGTGTCTCGGCTGGATGTCCAGTATGTATTCCGACTGGGGGAAAGGGGAGAGGTGCTTGTTGAGCAGCATTCTGTTTTGGCTCGTGTTCAACACTGGGAATATCTAATATCTACTGTGGGAGGAGGCTCGCTCATTGTTCCCATTTCCCTGGGTTTCCTAACAGCGCCAAAACCCCCCCCCCGTATAACCATTAGTTATCCAGGGCTCGCGTTAGCCGTGTTCGTGCGTTGCCATGTGTGCCCGCAGCGTGGGACCTTGCATCTGAGAGAATTATGAGTGAGGGTGGATGCAGGCCATTGTACAAAGTAGGGCAGAGTTAATAGGCAAAGAACAGAAACAACGCGATGGCCACGAGGAAAGGGGAGGAGTCAAACATAGAAGATCAACCTTCTGAATCCTAATAACGAAGACGCAGTATGAAAATATGAGGATTTGTATTTATTTATACCCGTGATTTTTCTTCCCAAGGCTCGTTTTTCTCTCTCCGCTTTATTTGGCTGCAGCTATTTAAATATTCTTTCCGGGATGGAGTGGGCGGGATAGAAGAGATTGCTTCAATCTCAACCCCCTCGTGTTGCCGGATGCTAGGTTATTTCCCTTCAATTTATAGAGATGCATTTTATTTATCTCACACTACTACGTCTGTAAAGAGGAGAATAGGTGTATAACTACTGGTGTAAAGACCGACCAGTAGCTAGGCTTGTTCATAATGACTCATCCCGCATCATCCACACTCATTCGCTGTAAGAATTATGCATCCTGGCATAATTATGTATGGAAAGTTACTACGCCCAACTAATTCATGACTATTTTCTATAGTTGTCGTTTACAAAGAGAAAAGAAGGGCAAATCCGGGATGAACAAATCTACCATGTGTAACTATGATAGAAAAAAAGCAGAAGCAAAAAGATCGTTTGTCATATTTTGTAATCGTTGCTTATTTACAAATAATAGTAGAAGGTATCACTCAACGCAAAACAGTAGACTGCGTCGATGTATCTACGTCCTTCCCTACGTATATAATAAACGAGCAAGGCCTTCGTCTCTACGCTGTAGAATTACCATGTTTGTATACATATGCAGGCGCAGTAAGAGGGCAAGACAGTCTGCACTTTGAAGATTGGAAGGATCCTCAAATTCCGCCGAGAACAAGGGGAGATAGTAAGGGGCGAACGGAATGGAGAGAAACGGGCTGAGTATCACATCACGTTCGTCCTAAACCACTCCTCTGTTGAATATAATCGGAGACAAGGGATGCATTGTCAGGTAAAGTAATTATCCCATTTTCCTTCCTCCCCTAGACATTGTTAGACATTGTTGCCCAACCCAAATATCCCAACGTTCCAACTACCTTTCCAATCAATAATACCCTTTCGCCCTCCCTATCCCCCAGCCGCTTTAATGCTGTTTCAGGGGGACAAACAATCTACCCTCCCTCCC
>JAFEJD010002514.1:0-35556 GCA_018296065.1 Blastomyces percursus | reverse complement strand
TGAGTCGTCAGTAGATAGAGAGTTCGTTCAGCCGGTCAGAGGCCGGGAAGGTAATCGAAAGGCGTCAGTATCTGTTCCGGATGCATGAGCCGGGCTGCTCTCTCGCGTCTGGCAGCAAGTTCGATTCGCTTCGTGTCTGGTCCGGACGAGTCCCTGGAACCGGGGCTCAACAGGGGAGGCTCACAAGAGCCCACAATGGCCGCTCTGCTCTTAGCCATCACCTTGATGATGTTACCAGGCTGCACCACGAGGAGGTGGCAGAGTCGGACTTCGCAGCCCCCGATCCCGAATATAGAAGATTAACCATTCCACAGTATATAGAGGTTGGTCACGTGTAGATAAGGAGATCGCTAGATAAGCGAACGCACCACAGGCGTACGCCCAACAATAAGATCCTTTGTAGATAGCTCTGCCAATAGAACTTCAACTATCCTGCAAAAGTATTGCAG
The DNA here is from genome assembly GCA_018296065.1 of Blastomyces percursus. Taxonomy (NCBI): domain Eukaryota; kingdom Fungi; phylum Ascomycota; class Eurotiomycetes; order Onygenales; family Ajellomycetaceae; genus Blastomyces; species Blastomyces percursus. The sequence goes on along the minus strand of JAFEJD010002514.1, from coordinate 35,107 downwards.
TAAGGACTACGTATAGCCACGTGAGCTTGAGCGTAGGCCGAAGAAGTTAGTTTTCGAGTACCGGGAAAAGGTAGGAGGTGAATAAGATAATAAATTCGCCTGTTCATTTGAAACAAGACGTTAATCCTTCACACAAAGAGAGTAAAACGTTGGGAAGCAATTGAAGTATAGAAATTTTAAGATAGGAGATCATATTCAAAATTAGCATTAAAATCAAAATTAATCAAAACCGCAACAACATTCTGCGCCCACATACATAATCCAGCATAAATCAAAAAAATAATCATATATTCGACAGGCAACAGAAATGGGGTATGTAATGCAGGTTATGTTAAAAGATAAAAAAGGAACCGAGAGAATAAAACGTCCAAAACCGACAAAGCCATCCATGAATAAATTAGTTCTGAGTGACAAAAAAAATAGGAAATGGTATTAGTAATGGAAAATGAGAAAATAACACAAAAAGGAAAAAGTCATCAGAAGGAATAGTGGGAAAAAAATATTAAAAATAAAATATGAAACATGCCTAAAAAGGGGAAAAGGAAGCAGAAAAAATAAATAGCCCGCCTGTGAATGCATTTATAAAAAGACATGCCGACAGAAGGGGGGTTCCTGAGCGGTGAGAAAGGAGATTCCCTTACCATCCCACGTGCGCGAACGAATGTGTGCGGTCGTGGTTGCCACTCCCTGCCTTGGGTACTGCTCTAGTGACAAGTAATTTGGGTTGGTTTTCTTCCAATTGTTACTTTCAGTTCAGGTGACTCAACCTTATAACGTCCTCTGCAACGGCCGAAAATGAAGGCCCTTCCGTCGATGATACTCTTATTTAGCGGCATCGCGTTGAGAGTGCTAGGTTGCCAAAATCACGAATGGAAGTGTGTGTCGATGTCAAAGCGTCTCCTAAGATAACTTGCAGTTCGCAGTAATTCAACGCATAGTAGGAGATGACAGGCAGTCCTCTCCACATCCATCAAAATGCCGTCATTTTTAGCTTAGCATGATAGCAGGGTTTCCCTTCCAGACCAGAGTGCCGCACGGCGAGTTTGGATTCTAATGCTTCGGTGGTTGAACTCGTTGAACACCCAAAATGTCATCATCTCCCCGTTCTTATCGCCAAATCGTGTCACCGTGAGAACGTGGGCCAAGTTGAAACAAAAAAGAACCGCGCAGCATCCGACAGCAACTTCCAATGGGACATCACAAGGCAAATCGCCCTGTTTAGTAAGAAATAACAGCTCAACCTCCAACTCCATTTTCCACCCTAAGCCTTAATTCCATGCAAATCATGCTATTTTTGAGATTTCCATCATGATACCTCGTTAGCCGTCAACTACTAATAATCTGTCTCGCACCCTCCTTACCAAGCACACCAGGCTCCATCGGTTTGGGGCTGCGGTCGCGACCCTTCTTGCGGGTGAGAAACGAAAGCATCCCACTATTGGATCCGGAAGCGGCCCGGGCCTTGTTGTTTTCTCCACCCTCATATCCGTCCGGTAGAGTTGAGCTGTGATCCGCAAGATTACTCCAGCTCCCTGTCTCTTCCAGCACCATCTGTACGCCACCTCCTTTGCTCATATTACGAGTCGCACCGCGGGGGCGTTGAGGGGCCGGGGGTGGTGGTGGTGGACGGTACGGCTGGGAATGTACTTGTGATGTAGGTATAGGCCGTGAGCGTCTTGGGGGAGAACCAGATCTTGCTCCGCTCTGATGTCTGTTTGGTTCGTATGGATAACGATCGGATTCGGGAAAGGAACGAAGCGTGTCGGAAGCGTTTGATCGACTTAGAGACCTTTCTGTATGGAGCGAAGGCGAGCCACTTACTGAGCGGGGCTGGGAGGGTTTTCGTGTGTGTGATCGGTTGGTTACGGTGTGAAGGCAGTCCTCGGGGTTACTAATATGACAAATGAGTTCAAGTTAGGCGAAATAGAAACGGGGGTGGGAATCTAACCTAGAGGCCGCAATTGCAGCTGCAGCGGTACTATTGGGGTCGTTAGCAACGTTACACTAGGGAGTTCAAGGGTGAAAAATAACATACCCTTGATACGAGACCGTTGTATAGTCGAACGGCTCAAACATGGTCTCAATAATCCGATGAAGTTCGTCTTCTCGTATTTCTTTCGCCGTAGCATCGTCTTTCAATTCTGCTCTTGGCTTTTGTCGACGGGCTCGTGCTTCCAAGGGTGCTTCTTCTAGGAGTAATTCTTCCAGGTCGTATGTCGCATCAAAATTCGTCTTTTCGCTGGATGGCACGAAGATGGGGAGGATCTCTTTCCGTTCCAAGGCCTCAAAATCAATATCCTCAAAGAAAGGATGATCCTCAAATGTCTCAAAGCCGGCCGCGCCTATTCGTTTTGACCGGTCTTTTTCTAGAAGAGATGCGATGGCGCGTAGACAAGGCACGGTGACCGCAGGATTCGTGACGTAGTATTTTGGTTGCCCTCGTCGAATATTTTCCGATAGCGTGTCATGGCTCCGCCCCTCGAATGGGCGCTAGTATCCTGTTAGCGATGTTTAATCCGATATCGTGTGTCAAGATATTCATATTACCTTGTTATAAATGCATTCGTAAAAGGTGACGCCCAGAGACCACCAGTCGACTTCATTCAGATATCCTCCCCCCTCGAATACCTCAGGCGCCAGGTATGCTAACGTGCCCGATTTACTTGTGAGTGGCTTTGATGGTTTAAAATCCGAAGCAACATTCTAAATGGCAATTAGATCCAATTCAAGCATTTCCGCGTTGCACGAATACTACTCACAAAGTCTGCTAAATGAACATGTCCCTCGGAATCCAGTAGAACGTTATCCGGTTTTAGATCCCGGTGAATTATGCCTTGTGAATGTATGTACCTCAGGGCGCATGCCAACTCAGCAACCCAAAATCGCACAGCGTCTTCCGTGAAAGTTTTTCTTGATATATGGAATCGAATGTCCCCGCCATTCATTAGGTCTACCACGATGTATCTACATAGAGTTAGCATGTACTCCCTATGCCATGGTGGCATAATCGGTGTAATCGGATAGCTTACATATACTCGATGTCCTGGAAGGAATATCTCAAGTTGCACAGGAACGGGTGGTTTAAATGCTCTAGCATTCGCCTTTCTCGTATGATATTTCGAACGCTTTCGGACCGGACAACTGAAAATAGACGATATAAACATCAGAATTTGGCAGCCAGAAGGGTTATCCACAACGCTTAAAAGCCTACCTTCATCTTTCCGGATGTATTTTAGAGCGAATGTTAAACCACTATCCTTGCGTTCAACGATCCGTACCTTACCAAACGCGCCCTTTCCAACGACGCGTAGTAAACGGAAGTGGTTCAAGTTGACTGTGTAGGGATGTCAATGAATGAGTCCCTTTTAAAATGCACGGAACTGAGACAGTTGAATAGATGAATGGCAGCAGGAGGGAGAACGAACCTGCATCTGAATTGGACACCGGCTTCCCCTGGGAATTGCCCATTGCGACCCGAAACAGATGAGTTCCTAATATCCAAATTCCAGCCTACTGTTGATCCTGCATCACCAGCGGTAGACGAATCCCTGAGACTTGAACGGGTCAAGCGGGTTGTGCAAGCGCAAACGCAGACGATTGGACTGGTTCGTCGAGTGGTGAGTATCTTCCGATGATGTGACTAGGGACAGCTGGAGGTGGACGATGGCTAGCGAGGACTCTCGTCAGGCTTGTAACAACGTCACAGTATTCAAGGCATAAATTATTTTCTTGGGGAAGGGGAGGGGTATCTAGGAAGAAAAGGGATTCAAGAGCAACAGCTCAAGTTGATCCAGTGACAGGCCTCATCCGCGGCGCAGAATATGGCGAGGGAGCGAAGAGAACGAGGCAGGTTGCGAGGGTAGACTTGGAGATGGTGAAGCGACCAAGGCTTGGAGCAAGGGGATGTGGGATGTGCTTACCTTCGACCACGGAAGGATGAAGACAGGGAACGAGAAGCCAAGGGAGCCGTCGCTATTTAGATTCGCAAGGTTCTTTGGATTGCCAATTGATCTCGATGGACTAAACTATAAACCGGTGGGAAAAAGCGTGGAGAGGAGCCGGGAGAGAGGCGTCGGAGAGCTAGTGAAGAAATCCCTTCGCGAGCAGCTCTTGTTTTCCCCGGACTTTTGGATATCCCAGCTTCCTGGATCGAATTGGGAAAAATTGGTCTAGGACTGAGGAATTTTGAAAGACTGAGAAGAGTAATTGCATTCCTTTGGGGGGCGCTGGGTGTTGAAGCTGGGGGGGATCGGGGGTCAGCGTCAAGAGGAGGAAGATAAATCAGTTGATACAATCCATAGACTACAAGCTGGCATAGCTCTCTCTAGCCGTTGCGAGAAGATGTTGGATACACCACGGGAAAAGGGGGCAAAGAGTTGGCTGGCAAGAATAGCGTTGTTGTTTTTGAGCTAGCAGAGAAATAAGGAGACTTCGCTGGCGTGTGGATGACAGTGAAGTGGGTGATGGACCCTCGCTAGTAAGAAAGAACACCACACCGCTATGACGATACAGCAACCACGTATAACTAACTACACTACGCTGTATAGCTCAGAAGTAGCTCAGCTTAATCCCATTTTTAATGATTTTTTGTTCTGTGTTTCTTTCTCTCTGTATCGATCGAGCCGGAAAAAGAAAATACACAGAGTATACAATAATGGATGCTTGCATGTTCGGGTGTTCTTCTGCTTTCTTTTCCTCTTTCCTTTTGAAACGCAAAATATCCTTGCACATCATAAATTGCATGGTACTGTACCGGTTTGTATGATACCGTATTTTATGACTTTCTCCGCTCCGCTTCCGTACTCTTTCTGTTCCCTCTCGTATCAGCCTCATATCTCTATTCTCACCTCCTCTCTCTCTTTTCAATCATCATTATCACCGTCATTGTCATCTCCCTCACCCATACTTTAGTCTTGCTTGAGATGCATCTTGGGGAAGATCTTGCGGCGTCTTAGACTTCATCACCTCCCGAGTCCCAATCAAACCCGCAGCAAGGTCGCGCATGGCCTCGCGTGCGAGCAAACCTCGTGGGCGCCACGTTTCGAACCGGGCAAGCCAGACCAGACCCAACCTCCAAACAACGGCTAGCCCAATCACCGCCCGCCCTCAGCGCCACCAGGCTCCAAATGCTGAAACCGGCCACCATGAGCCCCAAAAAACCCCGCCCTTCAATTGGCTAGCAGCACTTCCTGGACATTTGGGAGACGCCAGCCAAAATCAAACATCAAAGGAGATGCTGGAGAGCTCATAGTGGAAAGGCGAAAGTAGTGGCAATCAGTTGTGCTCTAGTGGAAACCAGAATATACAAAGTGGAAAACTCGATTTCTACTATGGTAGAAACATTTCATTATTGCTCCGAGAACAACTCTGTGGTTTAGACTTACCCAAAATTCTTGATGCTTTGAGGTCTGCCAGGCACGTCAACATCTCAGCGGGTTGAACTCAATCGGCAATGATCGTCAACCCAACCCGTAAACCTGACGCTCATGGGCCGACAACCATCAATCCCATCCAGAAAAAATGCCTGATGGGAAGCCCACTCTAGTAACTTAACGAAATTAGTTCTGGAGAATAATATTAGAAAATCAATCTCATGCCAGCAGCAAAACATGTCCTTATTTTTCTTTTTTCATTTTTTTTATGTTTATATCTCCCTCTGCTAGTTGATAACGAAACATTAGACAAGTGTTATAAACGCGACAAGTGTTATAAACGCATTGATTTAACCACGGGCGATTTGGCGCCTCCGCGCTCGCTCCTGAGAAAGTGCGCTAAAACCTCACTATTCCAACAGAGATGAAAGTTAGCGAGGCCCTAACCCTAATTCCTTGATGCGCGATCGTCAAGCCCTTGATCGTTCTGGCTTCGCCCTGCTCAAAGCTCCCCGATGATGGCGCACCAAAGACCATCGATATTATATTATTGGGATCCATAAATCTTGAGAAACAACTCGATTTCCTTAACCCCCCCTCCCTCAGCTACTGCAAAATGAAAACTGGAAGGGCCTAAAATAAAGGAATACGTCACATTAAACAAACCCATGTCAAACTCCATTATTCCTGTCGTCTCACATTGTGATGATCGGCAGGGCTGAACTTTTCCCAGCAATTCAACGCAACAACAAATGAAGCTTAGCAGACCCGCGAGAGGTTGACAGACGGTGGCAAGGAATATCTTCAAAAGGGGAACCTGAACATTTGCATTTTTCAATCAGGCAACGCTGGGCCTTCATTTTGGATCTATGAATCTGTTTATAGCTCAGTCTGGCCTTGGCAGAACTTTGACATGCCCGGCACCCTCTACATTTATCACATCAAATCAGGCCACGAGAGCCAACTGCGATCTAGTTCGGCACGGGTACCACTAAACTAGAACCCAGATGATTGAGGGAAGTCTCATCTCAGGGTCTAAACTCGGTCAAAACGGCCCTTAACGTTGATCCAAACCTTCCTAGCCTAGTCGCGCGACTCGTCGCCTTTGCAACCGCTCAACCTTTATCCCGTGACAATAACGAACCATACAAGATCCTAGAAAAATCCTTGTGGCCCGAGATAATTCGTTATCCTGAAAAGGTTATGCTGCTTGGAACGGACGACAGCAGCACCCAGGTCAAGTGCACGAATGCCACGCCTGATTGATTACAGTGGAACTCCTTCCTGGGTTGTTCAACGTTGTGAGGCATTTCATTCCGTTTGTAGAAGTTCCCTTGAGCGCAGGGCCTCAACAAACAACCCACATTTCAGGAGCGATAACCGTCAACTGATACCCAGCAAACACTTGAGAATCGTCAACTGAATTCGAACACACAAACACCTAAGATGGTTCTGTGCGTGACACGGGACGAAAATAAAATACTAGGAGCGAAGTTCTATGCATCAAGCAGGTGCCATCACACCTAGCCAAACACGTCCCGTTCCCCAAACTCTGCTGTGTCATGCATGCTCAACCATGGAAGGGGATATGCAAATCCCAACAGAAAAAAATAAAAATAAAAATAATGTGCGTGACACGTGTGTGAACTGGGAAACTGCATTTTGCTTATTTTCCAGTCTACTTTCCAACAAAAATTGCCTCTTGGCAGCTTGGCTCAACAGTCCCTCACGCTGATTTAAAGGAATGACAGAAATTGATGCTCCCAGCCACCACGTGGGAAGCTTCTTCCTGGATGGGTTCTTTCTATTTCTTTCCGTTTCACCACGGATTTTCTATTTTTGCTCTATTTTGGTCGGCTATCCGTTTCGCCGTGCTATAATTGGCCTATCTACCTTAAATCCATGTTTTGGCACTCTTTAGAGTATGGCAGCTAGAAGAACCTCGTTGGGCCTGAGGGGATGATCCTCACTAAATTCGCCGTCGAGAATCTCGATATAAATCTTGAAACATGCGCTTCTTCCTAGGAGAACCCATGCAAAATAAATATCGGCAATCCACTCCCAGGATTTAAACATGTCACGGCTCGTTTAGGCAACATGGAAGCTGGCAGTCCGGATCGGAGAATTTTTGCGCATTGTCTCTGGGTGAAATCCCCTAGGAAGTCCGAATCATTCCTTCGCTCTTTCCTCAAGCCAACCATCCAGTACGAGCCACCGGATATGGAGTCTCAAAATATACACACCAACTTCAGGGGCCCAGCTCATTGGATCCATGCACCTCGATACGGAGGGACACTCTCGAAACCTGCAGCCCCAGACGCCAAGTCCCGAACCTCCGCGGCCCAAAAATTCATCCGTTGCCGATTTTGCTAGCCACTTCACCTCATCTTGAACTATTACACTCATGCATTATTGGTGTTGGACAATAATGGCAACAGGCAGATCGAATACCTGGAAGCAGGCTCTGCATCCTGCAACATACGACATACACATGGCCTGTCTGCATGTCACCACTTCTCACGCGTGGCCTTGAACTTAAACTTCGTACAGCCGTAAAAAAAAGAGTTAATGATTCATACGGCGAGTATGCACGTCACAGGCACCATTGCCTCCTTGTCATACCTCTGCCCATGCTGTGATACCTACTGTATATGGCTGAAGAACGTCTGTTTCAGTGCGTGAATAAGGCTCAAGTTAACGAGTCGGACAGACGACGGTCAAAGGACAAGGGTAGATTGGGAGTTGCGAGAGAGAGCGAGAAAAACCAAAGGGAAGTAAGTATTCTTTCTTTCTCCGCTCAGTGTAGCACGATGGGGTTAATTACTGAGAAGAAACTCAGACTGCCGTATATACGGATACTGTAGGTGAACATCAATATCCACGAAGGTACATGTACGTACGTATTACGCAATCTGAATAGGAAATAGGGTAGTTAGTAATAGTTGTTGCACGGGTCCTCTTTATTCAACCATTTCCTATATATCGTTGGCGGGTTGCTCAAGGGACTGACTAGAATCAGCAATAGAGAAGTAGAATATTTTTGACTTAGGGTAAAGGGATGTATTCTGCGGTGCACCGTAATTATTATAATAGATGAGATTACTATAATGAATTGTCCAGTGTGGCCTCTATCAATGCAAATTTCAATCGTAATAAACAAAGGTGCATACACATTTATCATATAGTTTTGTTATTTCCCATGGTTCCCATACACGCGGCGCGCCTTGTATGACACGACCAAAAATTTGTATCATATGTACGCATGAATGGGGCAATTAAAAAGGGAAACTATCTAGCTTCTAGAAGGAATCAGAGCCCCAATGAAAGGAAAAACAACATCCTCTGAAAAAAAATCAGATCTAGATTATTATTTCCCATACCCAACAACCATATGTAAAACCATATTCAATCCAACCCCCCCCCCCCTAAAATCGCCAGACATCATAAATATAAATAAATGTGGGAAAAAACGAAAGAGAGCCGCTCGGTAAATGCTCTAGTCCTTCCTAAAGCACATATAAGCCTCGAAATAACTATCTACTCTTTCACCATCTCCTCCCATACACAGAGCTTTCAGGCGTGGGCCGCCGACTACTATTCTTGCCCTGCGTGACCGGAGGTGTCGCTCTTCGACTTTGATCAGTGGACACGCCATGAAGCAGCCGATTATCGTCATCTTTCGACCCTAGCAACCTTGTCTTCCCCGAAAGATTTAGCTTCTGATCATCCTCACCACTATACCGCGCGCTAGCCTCATGGCTAAAGAGAGCCATCATATCTTTCATGGTGAGTTTGGCGGCGGCGGCCTTGCCCTCAATGGTGGCGTTTGCGAGCTCGCGTTTGCGTTCTTGAAGGTCGACGATACGTTCTTCCACGGTATCCTTGATGGTTAGTTTGTAGATTTTCACGTCGACCGTTTGGTTGAGGCGATGAACGCGGTCGATCGCTTGTTCTTCGACGAACTGTGATTGTTGAGTTAATCGTTAACATAAACTTTTCCTTTCCTGAATTTTGAAACGATAAAAGTTTGCCGGAGAAGGAGATACATCATACCGGATTCCAGAAGGGCTCTAAAATGACAACTCTGCTCGCAGCTGTTAAATTTAATCCGAGAGAGCCAGCACGCAAGCTGCAGAGAAGTACTCTAGTCTTCGAGGAATTGCGTAGCCTATCCAGACTGTGTTCTCGTAGGTCGTTTCTCATAGCACCATCGTAGCGCGCATAGCCAATATGAGAATCCTTTAAGAAGGGTTCGATTTTATTAAGCATAGAGGTGAAGAACGAAAATACGATAAACTTGTAGTCCCCGGTCTCTTTTTTCAGAATCCTCATTAGATGCCTAATTTTCGTCGAAGCAAGATGATCTGGAGTTTCGGGCTCATCATCGCTTTCATCGTCATCAGTTTCGTCCTCGACGTCTCCCTTGTCGCTATCCTCGCCAGGACCGAGATTGATAACGTCCGTTCTCTCCCATGAGCCGTCCCTAGCTTCGTCGTCTTCATCTCCATCGGTTTCAGAATCGCCAGATCCTAGCCATTCACCGCCGCCTTCAGCATCCTCGTCATCAGACCCACCAGCCTTCCCAAGATTTTTAACCTGTCGTTCACCATTTGGAACAAGCCATTTCCCGTCATCATCTTCATCGTCGCTGTCGACAATGAGGCGCTGCTTTTGCAATCGGGCTCGGCGCATTTCAGAAATCTCAGCGGACGAATTACGGTCTGCGGCTTCCCCGCGTTTCTCTTTCTCTTTTAGCTTGTTCTGCCTCTTCTTCTTTTTCTTATCACTTTGTTTCCGAGGGCTAATGGCTTGAATATGCAAGTCGGCCTCGCATTCGGCACATCTACTCGCGCCTCTCGTAGCTTCGTTGGAACTCAACTCTGCCTGACAAACATCACAAAGTTTGGTCATGACGCTTAGTCCACCCATGAGATCAGCGATACTATCGATATCCTCAACTCCTTTAGGTGTTTTGGACTGGCTACCGCCTCCAAAATTGTTCATCAACACATCTTTGTCTTGAGCAAGGTCACTCTTGACAAGATCGGGATGATTGCACGCCTGGCGGAGCCGAAGGAGAAGAACCAATGCGCTTGCATAGTTGATATTGTCACCGCCAATCATGCGCTCTAAAGTCTTATCAGTTCGCTGTTCTAGACGTCTGTAAAACGCCCGTTCCGCAGGGGTGAATTCCGCCTCAACTTTCAACACTTCGCGATTGGTGATTCTAAATCCATGTGACGATTCCTTGTTTTCACCTTTACTGTTATAGCTCCCTGGACCCAATCCGCCATCCAATTTCAAGACATCTTTCGTCCGACGTTTCATAAACGCTTTGAGATAAACTTGTAGTCTCCGGATGGCTAAACCGCCTCTCCCATTGTTTAATGGTTTGGTAATCTGCTCTCGCCATGCTGCAAGATCGTTGTATGGTTTAATACGGAGGAAATTGATCAAGCTCTGTAATTCATCCAGATTATTCTGCATGGGAGTACCAGTGAGACACCACCTATATTCAGATCTCAGTGCACAGGCAGCCTGGGTTGCTTTGGCATTGCGGTTTTTGATGGTATGCGCTTCATCAAGGATAATTCTGTACCAATGGTTGGCGAAACATCCTGTAGGTTTCTTTTCAGAGCTTGCATGCTCGGAACTCAGGGTACCATATGTAGTAATCACAACATCGAAATGCGATAGACTATCGGCGTGTTTCGTTCGCTGAGGTCCATGATATACACAGACGCGTAATCGGTGGGAGTCTGTAACTTTGCTCTCAATTTCGGATTCCCACTGTTTAATCAGCGCAAGTGGTGCAACCACCAAAGTGCCTTTCCCAACTTCAGTGGGTATGTTCTTCTGTCTTTTATCTTTGTCCTCCATAGTCTCCTCCTTTGCCTTTGGGTAGCGAGGGTTCGTAAGCATTAATGCGATTGTTTGAATAGTTTTCCCCAGACCCATATCATCCGCGAGAATCCCGCCTTTGGGAATCACGCCTCGAGTTTTTTTGACACCAGATTCCTTATCCCTCATCCACTCGACGCCCTCCCGCTGGTGGGGGAGGAGTTTGATCTTCAATCCTTCAACAGTGCCATCGTCTTCTTCCTCTTCTTCCTCTTCTTCCTCTTCCTCCTCTTCTCCCTCGTCAACGGTCCCACCAACAGCAACTTTCTGAAGCTTACTAGCAAGAGCATTGACCTCGTCCTCAATTTTTTTCCGACGCTGCCTCGTGCGAGGTTTATCATCTTCGTCCTCAAAAGCGCCCTCCAACAGAGCTTTGATATTCTCATTTGCCTTTTCCGCATCAACATAGCTATAAGCATCCATAGCGTCAATTTCTTCTTCATAGAGCCGGGCGTTTGTCAAAGTGCCAGTAAGATCGATGAAATTCTGCAAGTTGCTTAACGATCTTGACATCTTCGGCTTTGTTGGAGAGGCGAACATAGGGATGGGAGCCGGTTGCGTTGTGTGATTGTTATTTGACGGCTTAACTATCTCGTATACACTGTCATCGTCGAGTAGCTTTCGAGAATTGCTATACTCTAATGGCTTTACAGGTCGCAGGGGATCGTATCCTGTATATCTCTGACCCAGGGAGGAAATACTGCTTCCATGCTTTAGGGTCGCTCCTGGTGCCTGGCCATGATTGGGTCGGTAATCCTTCCCCTGGAGTTGTGCTTGGGGCCGTGGAGGAGGCTGATGATGTTCTGGGCGTGGCTTATTGGCCTTCGGGATGATGAACGGGTTGCCTTTGCTCTGATGTAATGAACTTGCGGGAGCCGATTGCCCAAATCCTGGCTGGGAGGACTGTCTACTCTGGGGCTTTTCGTTCTTTTCTGCCCGAAGGCCCGGAGCCCGTGGAGGTTCTCGTTCCTTCACCATTGTTATAGATTCCTAGATCCCCAGATCGTACCTGGGCCAAGATTTTGCGGCGGTAAGAGGCCAGTAATTCTCACTGGCCCTGTCAAATTTCCGTTTGTCGTGGAGCCAATACCCTTCTATAAATCAGTGCAAACCAACCCGGTCGTTCGTGTTCTATTATAGTGATGGTTTGGGAGGATTTCTGCCTGGAACATGGGAAAAATAAACTTATTAGTCTGATATCCTGAGAAAGTAGCCTGGGTATCACATAGGTCTGATCTGTATGTAAAAGATGCCCTTTTAAGACGCGGAACGCGAGGTATATATTAAGGACCAACCCTACTTTCATGCGGGTCCAGGCATTTTTCGTACCTTTCCCGGTTCCCGATAGCAAAAAACTCTAGTATATGGCTGCGTGCAGGTCTGGCAATAAATAGTGGAGGTGCAGGCAAACGGGCGGACGTTGTGGTTGTGTATCTTCTCAATATCTGTCGTCATCGTAGCTGTAGAGCGTTGTGTTTTCCTGTGTTTTGGATGTCATGGCAACCATAATGCTTAGTCAGTTGTCTGGACAATTCAAGGCCACATCTCCGGGCCAATTAAATTGCATCTAGACTGTCGGGGGGTGGAAAATTCAGCGGAAAACTTGGAAATACGGCGCCTTCTTTGCTCAGCTCTCTTGGACTGCGTTAAAATATGAAATTATTTATGCATTTTACCTTTTATCCAGTTTATTTACTCAGCTTGTTTCCGATTATATACTTGCAGAACGTTGAAGTTAGTAGGAAGCTGTTGCTACGAGCCATGAGCCGTTAAGCGCTTTGGTTAGGGTGCTGCTCTCTTGCGTATTTGTAAATACCTAAACAGTTAATGCATCGCTTTAAGGCCGCATTTATAACGTTCATAGTGTAGATGTATATAGTTAAAACGTATAAAGTCAGCTGAATAATCGCCTACATATATCATGTTATCCCTAGAAGTAATCCGGTAAAGACCCATCGTGACGCATATCCAACTTTAGAACCCACAAAAAGAAAGCAAACCAAAGCCTGCCACAACCCGGTCACATTAACTCCGAGGATACGTGTATATTCCTGTAGCAGATACCTCGAATGTGAACCTGTAATGCTAGACACCGGTCTAAAACTAAAGGGGGTTAGGCGTTCTGAATTCTCAGTCAAAGCGACAGAGAACACCAACCTACCAATATATCCCAAGTACGTTAGACTTCTCCAATAACATCCTTGAAAAGCTCCGGCACAATCATGCTCGCATCTCCCTGGAAAAACCAATCCCCAGGCCGCATCCCGGCTGGAGGCGTGTCGTTGCTATCCATATTAATAACTGCCACACGTGCCCCCTTATCGCGTGCCATCTCCACATATCCCGCGGCAGGGAAAACCCGCGCCGTGGTCCCTATGACAAGCATAAGATCAATCCTATCCGCATCCTCGATCCACTTGTCAACATACTCTAGAGTCTTAGTTGGCAGTGATTCACCAAACCATACCACGTCCGGACGGAGGATATTGTTTTTGCATTTGGGGCACTGGGGTAGGTCCGCTACTGTGATGCGTGGAATAGGTACGTCTGCGTTGGAGATATCGAGCTCTACGCCCTCCGTATGTGTTGCTGTTGCTGTCTCCCCTGCTAAGGGATGAGGCTGGCCTTTCCATTCCATGGCAGTGTAAAGAGACTTGGTGGCCTCTTCGCCTGTCTTGTCGTGTGCGGAGGGGACGGGTTCAGGAGCAGCTTTCGGGATACAAAGTGCTGGTACGATGGGGTCATTGTAGTCCTCTCTACTGTAATCACAGGAGGGGGAAGTGCACTTTACGTCGAAAAGGGAGCCATGGAGGGCGTGGAGCTGGGATGGCAGATGGTTGGCTCGTAGGGAAAGGCCTATGTATTGAATTATACGCAAATAGTTAACACTCACAATCACTTCAATTAAGAGCATATCCTATGCACAATGCATATATGTCATTAAAATTCCCACATGGTCATACCGTCTACGTTCTGGGTCAAGGTAATGAAATTGGGATTCCGTCTTGCCAACTCAGCGAGAGCGAAATGTGCTCTATTCGGTTTCGCTTTCAGAGCCATATGTCGTCTATAGCTATAGAATTGCCAAACGAACCCTGGATTCGCCTTAAAGGCTCCTAGGGTCGCGAGTGAAGTCGCTGGATACGACCGCCATACCCCGCCAGCACCGCGAAATGTTGGAAGCCCTGATGCAGCCGAAAGGCCGGCCCCAAGAAGGGCCACCACATTTCTAGAGCTCTGAAGACACTCCGAGAAAGATCGCCTCTCCGACTCAGACACAATCGACGGCTGAATTGCGGCAGCCATAGTCAGGCTTTGGGAGGATTGGGAAGTTGAGGATTGGAATCAGGCTCTAGTGATATAACTAGAGGAATGCTTCCTTTGTTACAAACTGCGGATGGAGTAAAAACGGCAAAAATACCAACTGCATGCCGTGATTGGCATGGAGAAGGGAATCTGACTTGCTTCTGTACGGATTAGTTAACTCCAGTGAAGCTTGCGGTTCGGGCGGTTATTTGGGGATTGATTGGTTGGCTTGCGATAGTTACAACTCGTCTGGTGGGTTTAACTAACTGCCCGTTCCCGTCAACCTTAGAAAATATTTATCTCCCAATTTATCCAACAAGACGGTTACTGCGGGTGAAGCCGTGAATCCATTTAGAGTTGAGACAACTTCGATTCAAAAACATTATAAAGGATATGTATAATTCTTAATTTATACTATTCCATACGCCGTGGTGTCCATTCGTTAGCCCCTATTTAGACTGTCTGCTTATCTAGTTATTTACTTGTATATAAATATTTAACTATATTCTTTTAAAAAAAACAAACACAACATTAATGCTTCTCTTCTTTCGGCAACCCAGCCACCGCCGCGCCACGAGCATACGCCTTATTCCTCTCATTAATCTTATCTATAAACCCCCTAATATGCTCCGGCACCTCTTCCACCTCATTCTCCGGTGCGGGAATCGGCTCGCCCATCACCTGCCAAACAGGTACCACTCCCGTCCACACCCTGCTTGTAAGCTCTTTATCCTCGCGGTCGTACTTCTCGTCCGACGCACCACCATCCCTAATTTTCCCACTGCCATCCACAATCCTCACCCGTAGTATCGTCGTCGACGCCATCTCTACCTTATTGGGTGGCACGCGCGTATTATTATAGCGATTCTCCACGACGCCGTCGGTCACTAGTTTCATGGCCCAGTGTTTTTCTCCCTCGTCTGTGACAACTTGGGCGTACCCATGTAGTATGGCTGAACGGTAATTGTAGCTGTGCGAGTTGGGGGTGAGGGAGAGGATGAGGCCGTCCACGTGTGCGGCGGAGATACAGACTGGGAGCCCCTGGTTCTCGCCCTCGCCGTTGGTAGCTCGAGCAAGATTCATGATTCGCGAACTGACATAGCCATGTAGGTAACAATCTAGAGGCTCATTTATGTCTGCGGACGGATATTCGAATGATCCCATCTGGCCAATCATGGGAAGGACGGCCGGGAATGGGTCGTCAGGGCCTGCGGGAAAGGCAACATGCAGGACGGCAGATTCATTGACGATGGAGTGAATTTGGCCCAAGTCGTAGGTTCCTGGATCTTACGTATTAATTGATGGCTGTCGGGAAGCAGAAGTATGTGTGTATCTATGTGGAAATAGGACCTGTATGGAGGGAAGCCTACCCCGGTGTTTATACCGGTTCAGTGTGCTCCGAGGGAGTTTTGGATAAACCAGTGACTTCCCCATTGTCTCGATTGTTCCAAAGCTGGTACTGTGTCTCTATTGTGTAGCTTTAAACGTGATATGGATATACCCCGTCGATATATACAAGAGAGGTAACAAACTGGATACAGGCACTCTTTTCGGTGCGGAGTAACTAAAGGGTTAATCAAGGATTGTGCAGATTCAGAGCAAGATGGGCTGTCACGGAAGAATTGGAAACCCAGAAAAAACGAGGAGACTCTGAGCCTTAAATGTGTATGCTCGTTTGTGTCTGATGTCGCTATCTCCTGTCAGATATGACTCTTATGGTTGGAGGGGCAAGCCTGGGCTTGTTATTCGAGGGCTATCACCGGCGCGCTTTTTGACAAACCTTGCCACTAATTTTTGACATTGTCTAAATAGGCATAACCATGGGCCGGGGTAAAGTGCAGATAAGCAGCGATCTCAAGGTTTTGGCTTTGCGCCCTTCCACTAGCTACCAATCAATGGAAAGCCATTGCCAGCCCTGAATTTTGACGGGAAGGATCCAGGGAACATCTTCTAAATGTGTGGGGGTGCGCTTTCGGCTTTCACAGCCTATCGGGGCCGGATTTGCGACTGAAGAATGCCTCGTATTCGGCGCCATCACGATGAGCTCGTTCTACGCATGCAAAAAAACTCTCGAGGGAACGAGGTAGAGTTCAAGATCCATGTAAACTTAAGTATACCATACCTGAGAGACGTTATGGCTGTCTATTTACGTCATTTGATTTAAATCGGCCGATATACAGAAATGTTGCATGTACATGTACAGTACAGTACATACATGTGCTGGAAGCCCATCGCCTCTAGGGGTGATGCAAGTGTCAATCTTCCACAACCTCTACAACAACCCATTTAACAGTCCATGCTGGTTCTCCTCCCAGTTTTCCCATCACCTTTCGACTGACTTTATTTTGCAGTGAAACATCGGCAAATATCCATCCTTGGTCATTATCATCCTCTCCCTTGCCTATCTCACCTATCTCACCCCTGTCAAACCCAGATCTAGATCCGAATCCAGCTGTAAACACTCCCCCTTTCTCCCCCATCGCCAGCTTCATTACCTCCCTCCCGATAACTCTCGCCAATCCGTGTCTGCGGTGTCCCTCCTCCACATGGAGCGTGCACAGACTCCCATCCAGCCCTAGAAAAGCCCATGCCACAGGCATTTCTCCTAAAGCACAGCCAGGGTCCCTGTTGGCCGTAACCCCGGGACAAGAAGAGCATGTATCATCAGCACCTCCATCGTAGTAGACCGCTACGCTGGGATTTTGCTGTAAGATCTTCTTCGACCGCGGGATATCGGTGCGACTAAGCACCAGATCCAACTGTTGCGCCTGGACCCCAGAACGGCGCTTGAGGTCGTGGAACCGATACCCTTGTGGAAGACCGCTATCATTATCACTAATCTCAGATGTACCCTCATGTTTTTTACTCAGTGGATCGTATGTAGACCTGTGGAAAATATATTTTAGGTAAACTCCAGAATCGCGGGGAGGGATGCGGATTCTTGGTAAATGTGGAGGTATATTTTCTGGGGTAGTCTTGGTGGCCTGTAACAGATCGTAGATACCTGTATGCAAACTGCCAAACATGAATGATGTTGGTGGATGGGACGGAATCTTTTTAACGGATTTGCCGTGAAATGGAGTTTGTGGGCTGGAGTCAGGGGGGTGGTTACGTCCGTTCCCTTGCGATTCCAGATATGAGATATAGGGCGGGATAAGATGTGTTTGGATGTATAGACACAGACAAAGAAGCTGAGCCTGTATCTCTGATGCAATTTCAGGCTCAAGAACGAGTTTGCTCCATTGATCTGTGGCCGACGACAGCCCCTCTATCGCAGCCCATTCGTGTATCGATGGGACGGAGGCTCCGGCTTCTACGCTTGAATAGAGCCATATTTGGGTTTCCCTGCCGGCATAGACATCTACGTACGCAGCAAGCCATGGTGAGTGCGGGTTGACGGATGTGGCTGTTGGTGCTTGAGGGAAGGTTGCGAGAATATGTGCTGTTTCAGACGGGTAGGTGAGGGAATGCTGGATGCGCCTGAAGAGAGGCCCGGAGTAGGGAAGATGGGCGGACAGGAGGGGCAGTAGGGAGCTCTGTGGTTTATGGTGTCTGTGAATGGCTGGAGTAGGCATTATGCCTGATAGCCAGTATGACTCGATGTGGCTGTATTTATCTAGACTGTAGAGAGTAGTTAGTACATCGGTTTTTTCATTTATCTTGCTCATACAAAAAAGGCTGACAATCCATCTCCGCTTAGGCTCGGACAGAAACTATTTTCGCTTGGGCTAAATAGCTAACTACCATCTTTGCCAGCCCGCTAAATCATTTAGCGCCCTGGCGAAGCTGATAATTGACCGCAGACAACAAGATTACAATCCTCATCATCCCGCCTTTAAACTGTAGACTCAATACTTAATGTAGATGTCGCAACA
Organism: Blastomyces percursus; assembly: GCA_018296065.1. Taxonomy (NCBI): domain Eukaryota; kingdom Fungi; phylum Ascomycota; class Eurotiomycetes; order Onygenales; family Ajellomycetaceae; genus Blastomyces; species Blastomyces percursus. The sequence goes on along the minus strand of JAFEJD010002514.1, from coordinate 16,653 downwards.
GGCACAAAACGGATCATTGCTGGGACCATTTTCTATGCGAGAGGAGAACACTCCTGAATATCGTCTGATACGTAAAAAACGGATGAATAACACAGTGCTCTCTCATGTTCTAAATGTACTTAATCCGAACCATTGAATGTATATCAATTCTGATTTGAAATATGGGAACTGATCGATGATCCCTGATAGTGCACGACTATCACTCACAATGTATAAAATTGTGCCAGACTGCTAGGGGACGATTGTGTGGTCTTCATGCTGGAACAGGCCTTCATTACCATTCTTGGTAAAGCTTTTTAAAAGAAAACACCCACTGTCATACTACATCTCACTATTTAATAATAAAAAATAAAAGGTCCCTATTCTACAGAAATGTTGACAGGCCTTCGGATAACACGATACAAACTTGCACAATCCAACTGCTTCCCACCGAGGAACAGAGTCGACAGCTCCTATACCTTAGGCTCACCCTCTAGCATTCTCACCTATCTCCTGTAGGACGTCAAAAATCTTATACCGCAACCGATATTCAGCCTCCGCCACAATCCAGCAACTCAGCATGATCATGCCCTCCGTGAGATTTCCAACATGCGGTCCATCAGGGTTGACATCCCTTTTATCCTTCGCACGACTGCGCGAGTTGCTGGCGAGTGCGTCCACCTTGCCCGTAAAGGCGGCCACTCGGGATCCTCCTGCACCATTGTCGTCACCAATTGGGAGTTCATAGGCCTCTTCATAAATACGAAGTGCCCCAATAAACAGTTTTTTCTTATTTGGTGGCTGTCCGGTTTTGATTGAGCGGTGGTAGTGTGCTGAACGGCGCTTTTTAACTGTTGCAATGCGGGTGTGGTCGGAGGTACGGATAAGCTTAGCAAAAATAATTACTATGATCATACGACAGCAAACGGACCGTGGGTCACGATAGCAGCACAATGTAGCTACGTTACCTCTCGTCGGCTTCTATGAATACGTACCTTCAAGCAATGCGACGAGCCCTTAACCCCTTTCATGAAGCTCGTGGCAAATATCCGTGTACCGGACCATCTATACCGTGTCATCTATACCGTGTCCCTTCGACCTCAAACTCGACCTTCCGCGATAATCCCGACCGATGTATATGCACCAGTATCACCTTTCCAGAAACCGGCTGCTCATCTTCCAGCGGCTCCTTTGGCGGCTTTGATCTTCGACAACAGAACTTGCGCAATTTATCCTTGCGTGCATAGCTCTTTGCTTTTCTGCGTCGGTAATTGTTCCTGAGAATTTCGCCGACACCGTCGCCTAGCCAAACTTTGAAGGAGGTCCACATGGCGGTACGCCTGGCACGCCCGATGGCGGTCGTTTCAGGGGTATATTTGGGGTTGTCCCCCCGGTAGAAGGCCGGGACCAATTCGCTGGCATGTCTGTGAGGGACTTTGTTGACCACAAAGTACTGGGCAGCTTCCGTGCCTGAAGGGGCGAACAGAGCCTTGTGGCCGTAGCTAGTATATAATTTGGAGATATTTAGTTGGGGCCTTGCTGGGTGGGACCTCTGAATTGTGTTCGCAGCTTTTCGTAGGTTTTATCTCAATCATTGTGAGATTTTATATAGCGATAGGCTGATAAGTGGCTCCATATTAGGATGAGAGGTCCGTGAAGAATTGGCCACAGAGATGCCATCACTCTTTATAAATGTTCTGTCAACAAGGGACCTGCTCATGATGCTTCATGAGGTTGCTCATTGTTGGCTTACGATCTTCATCGCAATACGAGCCTTCCCCTTGGCAGGTTTAGCGTTGGCGTTTGCAGGATGGCGAGTTTTCCTATGAGTGCCTCGCGTGGCAGTGTCTGAGAGAAGATTATTGAGGCCAAGAGCCATTTTTGCCTTGAAGGACTTTCACAGGGATTCATAGGCTCTTTAACATCAAATGAAGAACTAATAAGAGCGCAAGGCATACACATCGTGTATGTACAGTACAATTACGCTGCGTAAGAAGTTTAAGATGTCACTGATGGCAATTGGTTAGTTTAAGCTTAACTTAAGAAAGTTAGTGAAGCCCCACTTGGAGCCGCTAGTTGCATGTTAGGAGCATTGAAGCAAAAATCAAACAATATTGCATTTCCGGCAAATCGACAACTCGTTTGATAACAGGCATAGCCTGCCTTGTGCTTATTTCTTTGTGCAGGAGTAGGAAACGCATCTACCAAATACCTGACGCCCTGGCACACGAAGAAGCCCCCATTTCCAAAACGATCACGCGGGGCCCGGGGCCGGGTGGGGGGTTTCATTCTTTGAGCCTTGTTTTTATGGCTCTACGGAGTAATCAACAACGCTATTCAGAGAGGTCAGCTTTGCTTTCCACATGCCCAAGTGCTATCCGCTCGGGTAGGAATATCAAATGCAATCCCGGGTGCGTTGTTTTCGATAGGTCTGCAACTTAATTTTATCTGCATAGATCAATGTTAGATCCCAAGGCACGAAACGGAGCGCTTAAAGCCCTGCCAATTGAGGAATTATCCTTTTAATGCAGTGTTAAAAAGCCCAATTTTCCCGAGAACAATCTAGTCGCAATTACTCTACATTCTAATGACCCTCCTCTGGTAATTATTGATGATGATGATGATAAAATCTATGAGGTTGCTTGTGGAACATGTGGAAGAAGTTTTCCTCCAGGAATTCATTGGGTTTTGGGTTTGGGGCTAAGCCATTTGTCTGATTGCAAAAAAGGCCAGCCCGAATAAATAGAAGGGGAACTCCCAGTACCGGAGTACCCTGTTGAGAGACAGAAATCTGCTCTGATGGTGTTCAACTATCCGTTTGAGAAGTAAACTGTTGGCATAATAAAGTACATATAGCACTTTACGACATTTTCATTAGAAATTTCCATAATATTCTGAAGCTCGCCTCTGAGGTAACCATTTTTTGGTATTTTTAAACTTGTATTTTGAAAGCTGGCCTTGTATGGTTGTGACAATACATTACAGTTACAGGGCAATCTTGTCGACAATTTCTGAATCATCTCCAGGATCGTCATTTTCTCCCGCAAAAGACGTGATGTCGATTGTTCTCGCAGCAAATGCAAAACTATGTCACGGATTCTCCCCTCCCTGCGCGAATGTGCCAGATATGCGACCAATTATCCACTTAGCTGCAGTGGTAAGGGGTGCCTTTTAAGAAGCTCATTCAATAAACTGCCGGCGCGACGATTCTACACTTCAGTGTCCGCAGCGGAGCTCCGCTTCGGACAACCTCTTCACGAAACACATCCACATATCCTAAAAGCTGGGGAATGTATGTGGAGCCCTTATCATAAAAGCAAAGGGATCCAAAACTCCTCGGAATTGACAATTGGCATATTATTCTTGTTCCAGTGACGCCTGGTATTACCGCGCTCGAATACGCACATCGACGCTCCAAGCTGGCGTCAAAGCTGCCCAAGAATGCAATTGCGGTCGTCGCCGCTTCGGACGTAAAATATAGGTCAGGGAGCGTTTTCTACGAATATCATCAAGATCCAGATTTCTTCTATCTTACTGGTGCGAAGAATTGTTCCACTCCGTGCTCTTGGGGTCTTTTGCTAATCGAGCGGACTAGGTTTTAATGAGCCCGGCGCATTAGCTATTATTGGTGAGTTTCTAAACCGTTTAAAAGAATGGTTTGGATTATTCTGAATATATACTAGGAAATGACGGTTCGGATAGTGATCATATCTTCCACCTCTACGTTCGCGAGAAAGACCCAAAAGCGGAGCTATGGGAAGGAGCCCGGTCAGGGGTCCAGGCCGCCATTGACGTTTTTAATGCTGATATAGTAAAACACCCGATGCTTCTGCTTTTGGATTGTGTTAACCTCTTATTTTCCTGTAGAGTGGCAGCATTGACGATCTTAGCATATCTCCTCCATCGATCCTTTCAGATGCTTCCGTCATATACACAGACCTCAGGCTTATCGACCCGCCCCGATCGTCATTGTCTCGTTTCTTTTCTTCGCTCAAGGAGAAAAATGGTGTATTGGAGAAAATTGTGGCGTCACAAAAAATGAGGGCATTGCGCCCAGTTCTCAACGAATTGCGGATCTATAAAAGTGAAGGGGAGATACAAAATATGCGGAAGGCGGGACAAGCTTCAGGCCGGGCTTTTACAGAGGCTATGAGAAAAGGATTTACGAAGGAGAAGGATATCCATGCGTTTTTGGAGTACCACTTCAAAATGAATGGCTGTGATGGCCCGGCATTTGTGCCTGTTGTTGCTGGCGGCCAGGTAGAATTTTCTTCCTACATTTTTTGTATTGTTTTTGCGAGCTAATATTTGTTTTCTAGAATGCGCTAAGCATCCACTACGTTAGAAACGACGATGTACTCAGGTATGACGGTAACATGGTCAATTTAACTGGGTGTGACACTTATCCGTAACTGGTGTAGAAACGAAGATATGGTCCTTGTTGATGGCGGTGGTGTATGTGTCCCATTTTGTCCTTTGTAAAGAGGTTTCTGACTTTACTAACTGTGGTCAAGGAATACGGAGGCTACATATCTGACATTACGCGCACCTGGCCAGTTAACGGCAATTTTTCAGGCCCACAGAAGGAATTGTACAATGCCATTCTGAGCGTACAGCGCACATGTGTATCCTTATGTCGTGAATCTGCTGGCCTTTCACTTGATATGCTACACGCCATTGCGGAAAAGGGCTTACGAGAACAACTCAAGACGCTTGGTTTTGACGTGTCTGGAAGCGTGAGTTCTTCCCAGCCCTTATTTCAGATCAACTCCAATCACAGCTAAGTATCGCTTCTTCGTAGGCCATGACCACTTTGTTCCCTCACCATCTAGGACATTACATTGGTTTGGATGTGCATGACTGCGTGGGATATTCAAGGACTCTCGAACTTGAGGCGGGGCAATGTATAACAATTGAGCCGTAAGCTGTTCTGTAACATAATTTTGCGAGGATACTGAACTAACTGTCACAGTGGCATTTACGTCCCAGACGACGAGCGGTGGCCGAAACATTTCCGAGGAATCGGAATACGCATTGAGGATAGTGTTTGCGTTGGAGAAGAGAACCCGCTTATTCTGACTACAGAAGCGGTGAAAGAGGTAGGATAAGAGTTAAATTTCCTCCTCTTTTGGATTAGTTGCTAACTTGAGTGAAAGATCGATGACATCGAAGCTCTACGATAAGCGCAACTATTTCTATCCATCACTTCTATACAATAAAGCAGGCGTAAAATTTGCATTCCTTGATCTGTTTTGGTTTGTTTTCAAGTGTTTAGGCCGGCGTCCGTCATGGAAGCACAACGACTTTGTAAAATATATCGAATTCACACTTCATAATCTCATGTAGTTCAGAATTGCTTATTACCGTCTCCGAAAGCTACATGTTCGAACCCCTTAACCATGAAGTTGGCTGGTGATAAACAGCGCTAGCAGGGCTAGGGTTTGCCCCCATCAATAGGCGCGCTTCTATTGGCTGGCGGACATCGCGGCTTTTGACGAGCAAAACAACCACAACCCGGACTCTCCTCCAAACAAACAGCTCCAAGCCTCAGCTGTGTGAATGGGGACTTGACAGGATTACACTTTTGCCTCCTCTGCAGGTCCCCAAGAGATTCTTCTATTTTTTTTTTAAATCAATTATCTGTATCCTATAGTTGTTAATTGCCAATTACCTCATTTCTTGCGTTGTTATGACCGCGTCGTGAGCTCGGGCTGCCTCATAAACACGACGACGTGCGGTACCTCGCGTGCTCAACCTTGGGCCAAAAGATACCCCTCCTTCCCCCTCTCCTTCTCGCACTCACGGGCGGGATATAACTTACATATACATGGCAGCTGTATTTATACCACCTTCACCTCAACCATCGATCGCAATGTCGAGCCGTCGGGTTCCCCTGGTCAACGTCCCCAATGGCACTAACTCGCCGCATCGAGGTGCTATTACCTCAGGGAAGCGAAACCTTCCTGGAAATTATCAGACGGAGATGCTCTTTATGCAACCTCCACCGAAAAAGCAGATGCTGGAGAAAAATGAGGGTGAGCTGAACAGCAAATCTCCACGAAAGTTGGCTGTGACCAGTACGGAAGGGAAGGTGTTCGCGCGCAAAAATACCAATTCCCAACCAACAGCGTTCGAAAGGAAGCTTGTTGCGGCGAGGGACAAGGACAGGGCACATAATTCGCGAGGAACCAGATATGATAGGACTGGGGGGGAAACTTTGGATAGTATTCGTCAGTGGCAGAAACACTATCGTAAGGCGTTTCCCCAGTTTGTATTTTACTTTGAGAGTATCCCGGAAGATGTTAGGAACAAGTTCTCGAGGCAGATTATGGCTCTTGGTGCTGTAAGTTGTTTTTTCTCTTTTCTCTTCTCCAAGTTGATTTGTTCAGGGTCGAATTTGGTTCTTGTTGGGTCTGGTCGCTTACGCTCTTTACAGACGGAGGAGAAGTTCTTTTCCAAGGTAGTGACACATGTCGTCACTGCTCGTCCAATCCCTCGCGGAATCGACTCCTCGAATCACACAGAGATAACTACCAGTGCTCCTCTGGACCAACAAAATCCCGATGGATCTATCGAAACTGTTGACCCGTCACTTCTGGAGAAGAACTACGAGAGCAGCCATGTCAGCCAGGGAGTGGGAAGACCCAGGAAAACTTCCGAGAAGCGGCCCGGGCAGGAGGGTGATACGAGAAGAGATAATAAAGATATCCTACATCGGGCAAGGCAAATGAATATTAAGATCTGGGCTCTCGAGAAACTACAGCGCGTGATATCTACGATGAACGATGGTGAAAATATCGCTCATCATGGTCATTATACGCGTAGAAATGGCACAATATCCGGTGCTGGAAGGGGGAGGGCAGAAACGGATCTGTCCCAGGTTCTTCGACACGAACGTTTGCATGGACCTGCAGATCGAGACTCTATCTTTGCGTCGAAAGAAATTATTCCCTTCAAAGGCCCATTTATATATATCCATGATTACGAAGAGAAGACTCGGCCAGTGATGGTCCGTGAGTACCCGAAGGTTGCCAGGCGACAGGATGGAGCATGGCCGCAGTTTCGGAGCGCTGCGCTGGGAAAATGTCCGTTTATCGATGAGCCTCTAACGAAAAGAGAATTGGAGAAGCGGAAAGCTGCCGCTAATCAGGCAAAAGATAAGTGGCCTGCTGCGAAGGCGAAATCCACGGCGACTACGGAAATGAAGGCAATGCAACCCCCGGAGCGTTCTGTTGGGAAACGAGCCTTGCAAGGCGCGCAGGGAGGTGTGAATCAAACAATTACACGGGAAGTGTCTGTACCAGCCTCAAAGCGGGTTGAGACTCTTTTAATGCTGCCAGCAAAACCCGCCTCTCCTCGTACCAAAGCGTTTGAAACATTCCCTGGTGCAAAGTCTTCTCTCGCCACCTATCTAGGCCGGGAACCCGCGGCATCTGGAGTCCAGCCATCAAACATCACGTCAGCAATCAGATCGCAGATGGTATCATCCACCGCAGCAGCCCCAGGAGCGAAAGCAGGAACGAGTAAAGAGATGCACGGATTGAAGAGGAAGGTTCTTGAGAAGGCAAATAGTACCTTATCGGCGAATGGAAGCAATATTCCCTCCTCGCATAGAATGACCGACATTTCTGGTGCTCTTAAAGCTTCCAGGGCTCCAGTGACAAGAGCAGCGAAGAGTAAGGCGACCGGCAATCTCGATCAGATTGATGAGGACGGTACCACCCAATCGGAAGATGAGAAGATTCAGAAACCCCAGCAGGCCGGCAGGAACAGTAATACGGCGCGATCCAGGCAGAAGAAACGGGATCCCAAGCCAGGATACTGTGAGAATTGTCGTGAAAAATTTGAAGATTTTGAGGAGGTAAGCTACAAGCATGAGATCGCTTTTTATCCCCTTACGGTTACCGTTGTCAGCTGACTCCCGTGATCACACAGCATATATTGACGAGAAAGCATCGCAAGTTTGCGTTGACCTCTTCCAACTGGATCGAACTGGATGAACTGCTCAGCTTTCTTGAACGTCCGCTCAAGCATCAGGATGTGGATAATTGGTGAAAGAAACCCCTTAGTTGCAAATACAACATTACATTCATTTCGGGGCTTTTTCTAATTCTTTCAAAGAAATCTTTTGTGTTTATTAGAGGGAGCTAGCTCATTTAGCGTTTTATCAAGCTTGATTGTTGTTTCTTCATTCGCTTCGTATTTTCGCTCTTCAGATCATTTTTACTTGACCACTTCAGAACACGGGGAAGCAAAATAGAGTATCTTCGTTTGAATGCTTTATTTCTCTCTTCTTCGGTTTGTTTTCCCGTTCCCTTTCTCAGGAATATACATATAATACTGGCATCCGACTCTTTATATTTTCTCTACTCTCCCAAATTCTGCCGCTGTTTTCCCTGTACCGATTTAGGCCCAATATTTTCGGCCACCAAACAACACAAAACATTGCCGATCCCTCTGTTGAGTTCGGTCCCACTGAGCTTGGTAAAGGTAAGGGCATGTCATAGATATTTTAAAGTCGTGATTTACAAGTTGTATGCATAGTTGTTCCTGCCCCACATAACGCTACTTGACGGATTTGAAGGCTTCGCTCGATGATGGGTTGCTTGGGTTGCTTGGCCATACTGCGGGAGATAGAGTTAAGCCGGTGATAGTGGTCATACACGGCGTTTGAACACAATTCCAATATTCCAGGTGGAACAACTCGCGATAACAGCGTAATCTTTGGATTATGTTTCTCGTAGTATGATATCGGCGTTAGACACTGCCAACCATATGGTATGTCTCTGGTATACTAGAAACCCCGAACTCCGGGCTGATCCCCTATTTACATGCTTCAAACCCCTCAACAGCTGCAAAGGAACGGAGGAACCGCCAGCATGCGTATAGGGCAGATGTCCTTTGTCGTTTCTTGGGGAAATAAAAAAAATAAATTGAAAATCAAAAATGAAAGACGCGGGTGGCTTCGAATGTGTAAAGTGCAAGTTCAGGTTTACTCAGAGTGAACACCTCTTCCCCATTTCAAATCCCCTTGCTTGTTTATAGACTGACTGATCTATAGGATCTTCTCTTGTTCGACATACCAAGAAATGTGCTGATGGCCGGCCTCCGGTTGTTCGACAGAAGGCTTGCCGTGAGTGCTCGGCGGCAAAGACACGGTGTGATTTAAAGCGTCCGACCTGTTCCCGATGTACTCTCCGAAATACTGTCTGCAGGTATCCCACCTACCCTGCAGGCCCGGAAATCGGTGTTGAGAGCCTCAGATTTCCCCAAAAGGACAACCAAAAGACCACCAGTCCACTGCAAGGCCATGTCCGTTTCGAATCTGATCCACTGTGTGGTGGCTTCAACCCAGAGGTTGAACTCCCTACTCCTGAAAGCGAGACATTATATTTCCATTCCATACTGCCTCCAGACCTTGGAGTGTTTGAGAATGAATTATCAGCTGTGTTCGACGGCTATACCGATGTTGATTGCCTAAACTATAATTATGCCCTGATTAGAAACATGTCCGACCCAAATAGCGGCGAAGATGTTCAAATAGCACCATCAACTCTGCCGCCTGCTTATACCCAGGGATTGGTCCGTCACACCATGCAAACGTTCTTGCGAATAGCACAGACTTGGCCTCGAATGATGGCCAAAGGCATTCAGCTGCCCCCTATCATACACCCCAAACAAGTGTCGGACGGAAATATTCCGGAACCTCTAACGAACTGTTTTGCGCTTGTAAAGATGTGGCATGGACAGACAAATGGAGGAACCAGCATTGTTCGGCAAAGAGTGAGGAGAGAGATGTAAGCAATTGCAAACTCGGTATGCTACTAGGGGGAAGTATTCTTATTCGAATTGACGGTTGGCGCTGATGGATTCGCAGTTTCAAACGCTTGATGAGACCGAGCTCGTGGCAGCTCTCCAAGCGCTGACGATATATACCCTTATGCTGTTATTTCCTTCAAATGACCAACAGACCATCCCACTACTTGAGGATAAGCTGGTTAGGCAGCTGAGGAGTATAACTAATACAGCACGTCGTATCAACGGGCCTAGTACTCCAGGAGGGGATCGAACGTACCCGGCCCTTTTTGGAATACTGGATAGCCGTTACTTACAAGCGACGAGCGGCACTAAGTTCATACATTATATACTGGGGTTATAATGTGTATCACTGCATGCCAGCCTCTGATTGTAGCGAACTACACCATATGCCCGCACCGGCTCCCAAGTATCTATGGCAAGCCACGACAAACGAGCAGTGGGAGTCACTATGCAACCGATGGTTAGCCCTTTGGGATGGGCCGTATTATCGCCATGGGGAAGTATGCAAAATCAATCCTGGGATCCGGATGGATCCACGGGTAGAGCTCTGGTTTGAAGAGGTCGATGAGTTTGGCATGATATTTGTAGCTGCAAGTTAGGTAGGCTAGATCTCTTAACCCCCGAAGAAAAAGGGAAGAAGAGAGAGATTTAACGAGCAACCGAATTCAAATACTGATTGAATGCTCTCGTATTTAGTCAATGCCCTTGAACGAGAGCCGGAGCCTATAATTGTGGAAACCGCCGCATAAGTTTCCCAACTCAGATCAGGACGATCGAAGGGAAAATGAACGGGCCATTGATTGTCACCTAACGTGGGAAGGGTACTCCGTAGCGTATTTAGAGATCAGTATTGATGGTATCACGGCTTCTCAAGTTGTGACACTGAACACCCGCTCTTCCCTCGCACGACAAATGTATACTCTTTTCGAAGGTAAATGTTAGAAAATTTACCTGGCCTACTAGCCCGAAACTATCGATTATATCCCATAGGTTCTGAGTACATAATTTCGATGGAGTGCTTCATTGCTAAATATATTGCAAAATCCTTATAAGCACCGCTCTTCTTTGTTAAATAGAAAGTCGTTTCGAGTACGTCGGCGCGATACCTTCCCTTCTTTCTTGTTCTTTTCTTTTCTTCTTGCTTTTTATATTTTATATTTTACATTGTTATCATAATTTATATGTATGTATATATTCTATTTTTGGCATTGTTGTTTGACTTTTGGCGAGGAGACGAGTGTTCGGTCACAAGCGTTGTCATAGCGGTTTGGTTTGCAACGCGATCTACAACATGATTATCTTAAACTACGCTTTCCTCTTCGGGAAGCAGAAGTTGTACCTGTCGAACAATAATTCCCCTACTCAGCAAGATTTCCAAAAACGAAGGGAAAAAAAGGATGGAAGAGGGACCTACACTAACTCTGAATGTGGTCCCCATCGAAACATAGGATGAGAAGTAGATCATGCTGTAGACGAAAGTAATCAAGGTGAGGACGGGACAAATGCATGGAAGGGAAGGAAAATAAAATCCATGAAATCGGTATGACGCGAATGACCGTTGGCCATCCTGGAGATATTAACCTCGGCCCCATGAATTCGTAGAGCGTCGAAGGGTACGGTATGCAGAACTCAAAGTCGTAACTTTCACCCGCAGGGCGGCCATCGCAGAACTGGGCCAACCATAGGGGTTTATTTTATCTTTTGTGAACAGTACATGTACAACAAACACAACCCCAACGCCAACCTCCGGCTCCAGGAATAGGTGGATAGCCCCCTTTCGATACGTCTGAAAATTGACAGTTAGAATGCCACTTGCAAAACACCTATCCGCTGCACAGCACATCAGTGGTCGCGTGGAGTCAGGGGATCCTATGACAAAGACCACCTGAGCTTCTCGAAATGAAATCTACCAGCTGTGTTACTAATCTTCTTGAAGTAACAATCTTGGGTCAGTTATCAACGTACGGTACAACATACCATCGTTTCCTCACGCAGTAAATTACTAAGCTGCAACTGTATGGGGAGTCATGGCTTTGTAAACTTCCGCCCCCCTCGTTGTGTAAGCGGAACATAGAATCGGAGAATATATTTTAATGTAGTCCAGTCCAAGAACAGACAGTAGCTTAGTGAGTAATGAAGATGTGACTATATCAAGTCAACCTCATTGCGAATATTTTCCGCGGGCTTGGACATAGTTTTCCGCCCGACTTATGATCCTGAAGCAAGATCAATCACATACAGATTCTGGAGAATATGCTATTCAATTTCCCAAAGTTGCTGGTTATCGCATGTATCATTACCGTGGCTGTAGAGCGAAAACAACAAGGAGCTCAAACCGCTGGGTGAAGATTCTTCTTGCATACTTATGCCGTAAGATGTTGTCAATAATTCCAGCCCTGAAATTTTGGCCCTGCTACAGTACCGAAGTCAAAGAAAGGTTCGCTGGTGATACTACTGCGGCCTTTGCGGGCCGATCTCTCAACCAGGATAGTTTGACCGCCCGAAAGTAACACGGGTTGAATGGCGCCCGGCCTCTCCTTACCCAGGAGAGAGGGAGCTCCGTTTTGAATTTTTGCGATCAATCTTGAATGTATACTTTCGCAGGCTGATCGCCTGATCGTCATGTACATTACATATGCATCACCGTAACTTTCGCGAAATCAACGGCACAGATTGCGGCGGAGAGGATCGAATGCAGGATGCCTCGATCACTATCGGGAGAGTAGTAGGCTTAGCAACGCAACTTTCATCCAGGACGACATATAATGCGCGCATCTCGGTCGCACGCTGAATTCTAGGCGGGAAGCTTAGCTTCCGAGCAGAGCAGAGGGCTTGTCATGTAAGCTGGAAACTGGGTACCGATGTAGCACAAAGTGCAGTGGTGGCCCATGCTCAAATTCCATTCCGGTCGGTGTAAAGTAATTTTGAAGACATGGAATCTTTGTAACCAAGTGCCCTATCCTGGAGATATCACAATGGGACCAATGAACCGTGCATGTTCAGCATTATTGAGGTGAAGTCCAGACGAACCAACAACCAAATGCCAAGGTTTGGCAGGCGATAGCATAAGCGGACCGGACCCACAGCTTGCTGAATCATCCATGTATACCGGGTTACCTCGGTTCGCCCGACGGAACGGATAAACAAGAAATAGGCTATTAGCTCGATGAATTTCTCCAGAGATTCTCCTGTCTACGCTGCATAAACCAGCACGTATCAAACTGTATATATATCAACAGGTGCGGTTGTCAGCCCATTCGAGAAACATGAATTTTAAATTTCCTAAGCACTCGCTGCGGAGGTATCCACCAAATCTTGTTCCGTGCCTGTTGCTCCAAAATCCCGACTGAATCGGCCACCTCTTCCCTCCCCTCCAACCATGGCCCCCCGTTCTTCCATTGGGCTCGTCAGGCTGACAGCACCTCCTGCTGCTCTGGCTCGATTTCGCTGCTCACCCGTTGCATTCGTGCCCGCTATTTCGAAGTCGACTCTATGGCCCTGCCAAGTTCGTCACAGCTCCCATTCTCCAATGGGTAAGCCCATCACTCGCAAGAAAGTCACTGTCAAATCATTGCAAGCGCTGCACAAGAAGAATGAACCTATCACTATGTTAACGGCACACGACTTCCCAAGTGGACATGTCGCAGAAGCAGCTGGTATGGATATGGTCCTCGTAGGTGATAGTTTAGCAATGGTTGCCCTTGGCATGGACGACACTAGTGAGGTGTGCCTGGACGAAATGATACTCCATTGCCGGAGTGTATCCCGTGCGGTTGGATCAGCCTTCACTGTAGGTTGCTATATCTTGTTATGCTTCGTTTACATGCCTTACTCCCATGGCAATGGCTAATTGGTCCCTTGTATTAGGTTGGCGATTTGCCTATGGGTTCGTATGAGATATCTCCAGAGCAGGGTGTTGCGTCCGCTATTCGTCTCGTTAAAGAAGGGCGAGTCCAAAGTGTTAAACTAGAAGGAGGTGAGGAGATGGCGCCAACTATCAAGGCAATCACCACGGCCGGGATACCAGTTGTGGCCCATGTTGGTCTAACCCCTCAACGCCAACATGCGCTTGGAGGTTTTCGTGTCCAGGGTAAATCAACTGCGGGTGCCTTGAGGGTTTTAAACGACGCTCTTGCAGTTCAAGAGGCTGGCGCATTTATGGTTGTTCTTGAAGCCGTCCCGTCAGAGATTGCACGTATCATCACCGACAGACTGAAAATCCCAACCATTGGAATTGGTGCTGGTGCTGGATGTTCGGGCCAAGTGTTGGTCCAAGTCGACATGACCGGGAACTTCCCGCCTGGTCGGTATCTCCCTAAGTTTGTGAAGAAGTACGGCGATGTATGGGGGGAAAGCTTGAGGGCGATTGAGAAATATAGAGACGAGGTCAAGAGTGGTGAATACCCTTCCCCGGAATACACATACCCTATATCGAAGGAAGATGTTGAGGAGTTTGAGAAATTGGCAAATAGAAATTAAGGATACCTTTGCAGTTCCCAATTTATATATACATATATATGTTGTTTTTGTGTTGCACCGATTACACCGACTGACTTTGTCAGCGCTGATTTACGGGTATGTTTGCACTCGATCTTTGTTATGGCAGACATCACGTCCCGTCTTTTGTCCCGACGTAGTGTCAAGAGTTATCAAGGAATGAATTAGTTAGTGTATTTAAATGATTCCCTGAATCCCTCTTGCGTTTGAGGTATGGCGGGTAGTTTTGGAGCTGCAACTCCGCACCGATCGCTGGGCCGCAGCGATATATAGCCAAGGCGATATCTCATTATCCAAAAGCTGGCGTCATCGAATACGCCACGATAAGTTGGTCATCCGTCTTGAAACACTAAATGAATCAACTATCATTAGAAATTTGCCCCCTCTGGGTCATTAAATTGTCTGTAACTCGCAACAGAGACACCACATCATCTTGAAAATCATGGAAAACCTACTCTCCAAAGGCCCCCTACTCCTTCATCGAGCCCGGGGGCGAAGACACTATTTACGTAGCAAAACACGGAGTCGGTATCTTTACAATCAAGTTTCTTGCGCAAGAATTTGACCACAGTCTCAAACTTCTGGGAAGCACTGATTTTGAATACGCGATTTCTCAGAATCGGTGCGGATGGGAGAGGCTGGAAACGGACGGTTACTATGATCAAAAATAAATGTAAGATGAGGGTCAGCTTTCAGTGCTCCTCTTGGATGATACTAGTGATGGCATATATATGCGAACAGAGCAAAGTGTAAAATGGTTTGGGCTATCCGCACATCATCCTTCAAAAAATAAAGACAGTTAAACAATGGCGAGATCTGGCAAACTGAGCTTCTTCATTCCAATGAAGCAGCATAGACATGGTAAGAACGAAAGAGCGCTCCAGATTTTAAATTAAAAACCCAAGAGAGGGCGTGTTCAAGGGTCAGGAAGCGCATCCATATGCCCAAAAACGTTGCGTCTGAGGTAATGAACTTTGATAAAAACGTTATACGAGGTGTCGAAAGGCGATAACAAAGGGATATTTTAATGTAAATACCCATTTCAGGTCGCCAAAAGGAGAGTGAAATATGCTTATACTCTACTTAATGCGTACCTTTGCCTGAATCAATGGCATCGACATCAGCCAGCGCTTGATGAGCGTCCTTCGGAAGGGCAGTAAGCACGATGGACGCTGACATCGTCAATGGAAGATCAGCACTATAGTCTTCATCTGGAATGGGCGTGGTTGCCGCTCCTTTGCTGCCATTATCATTGTTATTTCGTGAGGACCGGCTGCCTTGTCTGCTGGCCAACCCAAGGCTGCGGTTCGCGACCTGTGGAGAGGCGGGCTTGGATGGATCAGGCGATGGAGAGAGAGGTGGTGTTGATGCCATAGTTGATTGATTTATAGTATATCTGTAGCAGGTTTGTTTTGTATAGTTAAACCACAGTTATTGATGCCGTTGCTGTGTCTGGGATGTGGGATGTGTTGATTGGATGTGAAAGGAACGGGTTTTGGTTTATTTAACTATTTAATTTTTTATTTTATTTAAATTGGGTACTACAAACATACCCATCCGACAACATCCCATGGCATATATATTCAAACAGCTTGTCCAGCTACAGAATCGTATTAGCTTTCGTGTCACACTGATATCATGGATTAGTTACATCAGAGGGCGCGCGGGATACATTGGTCTGGCCAATTTCATCCCTAAAAAGCTTTTTCGTAGCAACTGACAGCTGGTGTTTCTTGGGAAGTTGTATCAACCTCCTGACACCCTTCCTGAAGGCTATTTCATGACTGGAAATACAGCTATTTGCTTTACTTGTTGAGAGTCGCAAAGTATATTAGGAAATGTCAGAGCAGACTCAAAGACCGCGTGAGCATCGAGCTCCTTATGGAATCCTGTCTGATGTTCGTTCCTAGAGCCAACGAGCCGAGCAAGTTGGATATTGAAGGCCCATTTACCCAGCAGTTTCTCGTTTAGCGCTCTAGGTTCCCTGAGATGGTAGCATCTTGGTCATGGCAGATACCATAGAACCGAAACGTATTGTGCAAGTGATACGAATGACGGACAGATAAGATCGTGAGTAACTCCTAATTTCCTTCCCATGTTGCAGTTGAATTTCTTTATCATTTTGCAGTGGGAATAATATGATCATATGCTCACTAGGTACCGGCAAAGAGGATTGCTGTTTATCAAAGCTAGGGTTCAGTGACTTCTGGGTGGCATGTTCAGTGCGCTGATCCGTCTTTTCTCAGTGCAGTTCTGATCCTTAGGCGAGATATATCCTATACAGGAAAGTTTGACTGGCCTGTCATTCTTTTATGCTTACATATTTCTTCTATACACGTAATCCACCCCCGAACCGGC
>JAFEJD010002511.1:0-28789 GCA_018296065.1 Blastomyces percursus | reverse complement strand
GTTCCCCATTCTCGATTTCCAGGCTGTAATATTCTTTCAGAGCTGGTTACAACCAGGTTGCAATTATTCCTATTGCAAATCCAATTTCATCCAAGTTCATACTTCACCAAAACGAAGGTCCCATTCTCTATTTTATTCCATTTCATTATTTGCTCCCTTTTCTCCAGTCATTTCTATCCCGCCGTACGTAGGCGACGTAAACATTTGACACCATATCCATTCCCGTAAAACAAAGTAATTAAAAATTAAAAATTAAAAAATAATAATAATAAAAAACAGTAAAGAGCTCTAGAGACAGGAAGCCCGAGCCCCGTCATATCCGTCCTTACTACCATTCACTATAAACAGAGAAAAGAAAGAGGGAACAAAGTCTGTCGTCATCATCGCCGTTCACCGGCGGAAAGCAAAAGAAAGGTAACAAAAAAGGCAAAGAGAACAGGTATGCTAATAAAACCAAGAAGCCAGAAAGACGCCGAAGACAACAGCAACTATCGACAGTTTGGAAAAAGAAAGAAAACGACCAACACTGGGCCCACGGATTTCTAGTTACGTATTTGATATAGTGGGATGAAAAGGAAGGAAAATGAAACCAAACGAGAACCAAGAAAAGGGAGGAAGAATCAAGACCCAAAACACAGAACATACAAGACCATGTCCCATCATTACATATATTAACAAAGAAAAAGAAATGAACATAGAACGAAAAAAAGGCGATTACGATGCGAATCTTTGCAGTGTGGTGTTAGGTGTGAGTGTGGGGGTGGTTGTGCGGGATGGTTGGGCTGGTGGGTGGCGCATGCGGACGATGATGATTTAGAAAATAAGACGACATTGCAGGCTTCGTATAAAGACTAGGTTTAACCCGGCTGTGTGAGAAAAGGCTGGAAAAAAAAACAAGACACATCTGGCTTTTTACTTTCTCTTTTTTTTCCAGGGCGAGGACAGTGTTGGACTGGAGAAAAAGGAATCTCGCTTGTCTATCCTGTATCCTCTCCAAGCCGCGGTTAAATTTTTCTTTTCTGATTCATCTACACCCACACACACACCACACCACCCGCCCGGAAGTTTCGTCGCCTGGGGGGTATAAATAAAATATTGTGGAAAAAAGCAACAAAGCAGAATCATTGATTCCACTTCATTTGAAATCCTCAGATTGTTCAACTACGAAGCGCCGCAAAGCTATTGAGCGAGAATATACGGTTAGTACTTGTTTCCGCAAAACACAATGTGACTTTGAAAACCAAACAACTTACAGTCTCTACAATAATACCCGTGATTTGATACGGGTCAGCATTTGAAGCCGGTCTTCGATCCTCGAAGTAGCCCTTGCCATCCTTCGCGACCTGGCGGGGGATACGGACGCTTCCGCCGCGGTCAGCGACACCATAGGTGAAGGTGTCGATGCTGCCGGTCTCGAGGCGGCCGGTGAGGCGATCCTCGTTACCCTCGCCGTAGACGGCAATGTGTTCTGAGTGGCGGGCTTCGAGTTTCTTCATGGCAGCCTCGATGACTTTCATGCCACCTTCTGAACGCATGGCCTCCGTCGAGACGTTGGAGTGGAGGCCAGCACCGTTCCATTCGCCGGGAATTGGCTTGGGGGCGAAGGATATTACGGCGCCAAATTCTTCAGCGACGCGGGTGAGGAGGAATCGAGACATCCAGAGCTGGTCGCCGACTGTTATTCGAGAATATGTTAGTCTGAGACAAGAAGAAAAAAGAACGAGTAAAAAAAGGGCGGTATTGAGATAACATACGGCTAATGCCCTCACAGGGTCCAACCTGGTACTCCCACTGAGCAGGCATAACCTCAGCATTGATGCCAGAGATGTTGATGCCAGCATATAAACAAGCCTTGTAGTGCGCCTCGACGATATCACGGCAGTGGACCTTGCCAGTTCCGACACCGCAGTAGTATGGACCCTGAGCACCTGGGAAACCGCCCTTGGGCCAGCCATATGGCCAACCATCAGCGCCGAGGAGGGTGTACTCCTGTTCTAGACCGAACCAAAAGTGTTCGTCCGCGTGTGTGCGCATGAGTCTGGCAGCCTCATGGCGGTAGTTGAACTTGTTGGGCGATCCATCTGAATCCCAGGTTTCGCAGAGGACGAGGATGTTGTCACCACGGCGGAAGGGGTCTGGGTACATGGCGACGGGGCGAAGGTAGACGTCTGAGTTCTCGCCGGGGGCTTGGCCTGTTGACGAGCCGTCGAAATTCCATTCTGGAAGCTCCTCGACCGACTTGACGGGTCCCTTGAGTGTCTGTTGCCAGGAGAGAGATTGTTAGCACGTTGTTTTTCTACATTGGACATCATCCCCATCCATTTGGGCCGTGCGCGGGTTCCAGGTTCTCGCATACCTTTGTTTTCGATCGGACACCACTGGAGGCATCAATCCAGACATACTCCGCCATAACATGACCCCGCTGGTCAAGACTCATGTACTTCATGAGCTATACAATGGCAAGAAAAAAAAAAAGAAAGCTATCAGTCAGCTTCTATGTGGTTTTTTTTTTCATACGCCAGCCGTTTCATAGAGCGCAGTGGCCAAAAAAAGAGAAGGGTTCTCAGCAACAATAACAAAAAACGTACATTCTCCGTGTTGGAGATATGTGTCGAAGGTAAAGGGTACGCCTGTTCCAAACGCAGCAGGAGCCATCGTGTTAGCCTCGACATATATCTTCAACACATCAATTCGTGGTTTGGAATTGGGGTTGTTTGGGGCTTACCATGACTGATGTGATGTCTGTGTGGGATGAAAAAATATCAACAAGTGGCGAAACAAATCCAACTGGCTTCTCGAGTCAAAAAAGCGAGTGAGTGAGTGATGGGATGGATATGATATAGCACAGACTTTGGAGGTCAATGAATGATAAAGAGTAGAGTAGTATATAGAAAGGATAACGGAATGCGGGAATATGGGAGACGAGAAAAGGTATATAAAGAAGAAAGCAAAAAAAAAAACAGCAGTAATAATAATATACCGCTGTACCGTGGTTGTGGAGGTCCTGCCTGCTGTATCGTCACGTCACGTCACGTCACGTCACGCCACGCCACGAGCCCGGTATTGACCCGTCGGTTTTGCCCGTATCGAGCCTACTCCGTCTGAGCCACACGCTTGGCCTTTTGCATGGGGCGGTGCAGAAAACAGGTTTTCTTGTTCGAATAACGGGGATGACTCTCTCTCTTTCTTTTTTTAATTCTAACTAAAACAACAGTTACAGGTTATTCTTTATTTATTACTCCTCTCGAATATTATTGTGAAACCACATCCTGTGTGTGTGGATCTCTTCAAATTCTGCGCCCTTGCATAGTATGCGCCCCTAGCACTGTGTGGCTGTCGCGCGGTCGAACAGGGAATCAGTACGTGTCAGGTACGGTACTGCAGCGTACGATCGACCTGTAAGATTATGTATGTATATAAAACAACCGCACAGTAAAAATGAATTAAGCTCTTCTCTTATCGTAACGAAAACTTATCTTGTGCGACAAACCCTACCTTAGGTAATGCACGCCCCTCTTCTATTCCTGTCTTCTTCCCGCGTGGGAATTGGAATTGCCTCAATCAATCAATGATGATGATGATGAAGATATGAACAAATCCGATTGAAAGCCTCAATGTCGCAATCAATCAATGATGATGATGATAGATATATGAACAAATCCGATTGAAAGCCTCAATGTCGATATTGTTTTACCTCTTTTTTTTGTCGACCGGGCCCGAAGAAAAATTCTATCTCTGCCCGCGCACGGCCTGCCAGCTCTCGGTATCATGCATTGAACCAATGCAAGGGAGCGAGAAAGAGCTGCTTGTTCCTGGCTCGAGTCCTTGGCATTTTCAACCTCTCCTCTTTTAACACACCTCCTGCGAAATGGCTGTGAATGCTCTACCGCCATTATTATCCCTCCGTTCAAAATACAATTCCAAAATATCAAAAGGAAAGTATCGGCCTCGATTTTTTGGCGCGGCTTTACACCCCCGCCATGCTCGGGTGGAGTCGGGACAGACAGATAATGGCCGAGTCATCGGTTGACTGTGGCAATTAGTAGCCACCAGTAGCTACATGTACATACATGTACATGTACATGTACTAGCCAGCCACCACCGTGACGTGACGTTGAGCTGGAACAGCCTGTGGGTGAGGTTTCGTAGATATGATGTCACCGTGAGATCGAGGGGAGGGGACGAGGTCGCGAGGCAGTTCCTTGTGGCCCGTTATTCTCGCGTAGGGATCTATTTTTTTCTTGTCATGGAGTCGGTCTGATGTAACCGGCTGCTTTCAACAAACGGGTTCCTTGATCTTTTCAACCTGTCAACAGGCGGATTAAATTCATGAGAGCACATAACTCCGTATCATTTGTTAGATAGTGACCTGAATAACTCCTCCCCACGTGGAGCTCAGCCTTACTTCCACGGCCCTTTGCCCAGAACACGCCACTTACTTGAATCAACTGTACAAACCAGACATGGATGATAATACTGCTTGTGCAGCTGCGCAAGACAGCCGTTGGTGAAAGATGTATATGGAAAATGGAATGTGCAATTTGATCGGGTGTTTTGGAATCTGTGTTGTGATAATAATAATAATAATAATAAATATAATAATAATAAAAATAAAAAGCCCGTGCAAACAGGAAACTATTTATTTATATTTAGCTACAACCCCCCGCCCGCTCTGTCTCATCTTCAGCTGCTGTTTCACACACACCCCACCCATCTTCGTGAATACATGTCATACATATCTTACGTTTCATACAATACCGTACCATACCATACCACAGCCCCTTTCCTTCCTTCAGGCAAACAGGGCTGGGCTGGCTCTCCCCTGTTTCTTTTCGTCGGGTGGCCCGCTAGGCCTTGGAAGCCTTGGAAACCGGGCGCCATTCGCTGGGAGGGAGGCTCCAGTTATGCCTTATCGGGCGGGTGTTATTGGCTGATTGATGGCTCATGGGCTGCTGCGGCCTTTTGGTCTAAGAAAAGAAAAAGAAATAAAATAAATATATAAAAAAATAAAATAAAAATAAAAAGATAAAAAGATAAAAAATTTCCTGTGCGGGATGTAAAGGAGCGGGATGGAATTTGTGGGGTTGAAACTACACTACGGGTACGTTTTTCATATGATATTGATATATTACATTCGCTCACGGCTTTCCATGGGATAGTTGTTGCGACACTCCTCCTTTTCCCATGGGACGTGGTTATCATGTTACGAGTTAGGTTCCGCCGTTTGGTCAGATAGACAGACAGACACATAGACACCATGCATGCGTATATAACATAACAACTATCTCGTAGATTGAAGCCACATCTCTTTATCTTCGGCTTTCCAAAGGCCCTTCGCACGGTCACCTGGGGGTATATCTTCGCGCCCGCACCTGTTAGCTATTTATTTAATCGGGGACCCGGGATTCCCTTAACCCCAACCCCTCCCACCAGTTTCAGGGAAATCAAGGACGCTAGCTAACCAGCGCTTGAGAAGGTAACAGCTGTTCAGAAATCCAGGTACCGAGGTCCAGTAACACTTGATTGATTGCCGTTGTCGGCACCAGACTGCGCGAATCCGGGTAAAGTTTGACGTTCACGGAATGAGACGTGCTTGGTAGAGATGGATAGTAGGCATATGCCGCATCGAAAATCGTTGCGCTGCTTAAATCATCAATTGCTAACAAAGTTTGTAAATTACGACTTCTGCTTCCGCATCCATTTCAAGACCCATTCCACCAGCATTCCAAGATCCTCAGAAGTCTGTAGCACCCTTGCGAGTTTTCTGCTGAGGTCGCGCGATTCTACTCCGGGGGCGTCGTCTTTGGGTCCACCTCCGTTGTTGCTGCGACCATCGCACATCCCGGCAACCCGCGAGACCGTGATGTTGCCATTGAGTCCGATATCTACATTGATTGTAATTGTTGTCGGGTTTTCCATTATATTATTTGGATCTCCGCTGGGTGCGTTGAATAATAGCAATAAGGAAGGTGGCCCTGATATTGGGGTTCGCAAAGATATGTCTACTTTCCGATCATCACTTGACGGCGAAGGGGTCGAAGATGCGGCGAACGGAGCATCAAAGGCCCTCTTTTTATCGTTACTGGGTTTGGAATCACTGGAAAGCATCGAGTCAAGTTTGGATCCTATAGGCTTGATGTTGGTGATAAATGTGACGTCAGGCTTAGAAGTCCGTCTTGACGTGGTCGAGCTCATCAGGTTGGACGGGGGAGACTTGTTAGGTCCGACAGTTTTGTTGTCTTGATTGGCAAATAATCTGTGAAGAAGGCTAGACAACAATGCGTATTGGCGTAAGATCTAGAAGTAATCATTAATAATTACTCTTGGAGTATATACAAGAACAAAGGAATAAAAATGAAAAGGGGCAAAAGCCTATTCACTCACAGGTAGAACATCAGCTAGCTGCCGTGGGTGAGAAAAGGGAAGGTCACGAATCGTGCGTCCGACAATATACTCAAAAGGATGGAAAGTGTAAATATGCCGGTGTTGCTCCGGTTGGCTATCGTCATCAAAGCTATACACGATCCTGTCTTGAACTCTTCCGTTAGATGGTGCGAAGCTATTCTCATCTTGGCCGTCCCCTGTCGAAACCACATTTGGCAGTGGAACTACAAGCCCGTCATATGTAACCGTTTTGGGTTCCGGGGGCATGTTCAACCCAAGTACCCTGTATACCTCCGCTGCTGCGATTATAGGCATATGGATAGGAGGTTCCAGGCGCGCAACAAAGCGCCGATTGGGTGTTGTGGTGCCCAAGGCGGTAGAATCGAGTGGAACATCATTTGGGTTAGTGACGAGGGTAGCAGGAGGGTCTAGCCAGTTGATCAACAGAATCTCGGAGTCGTTTCCATTAGCAGCTGTAGACGACTCTCCAGCGTTCATACTCGTAAAGAGTTCAGCCGCGACCCATTCCTTCGACACGCGTAATGACGGGTAACCTTCTTCACACTCGATCGCTGCGCTCCATATTTTATGTTTATGGACAGGAGCTGAATCTCGATCGTCCGGAGTAGGTTGGTCGATATTCATGGCATTCGGAATCATCTTACGGTTTGAATCCAAAGTCCGTCTTTGCTCAATCCAATACTGAAGGCTCAAACCGATTCTTTTCACTTGGTGCAGACCAGGTTTGCCCACCTGACCTGTGCAAATATGTTCCCAATGGCTCTTCTCTGGATGCCGGCGTAATTCGCCTTCCCATACACGTTTTAAACTCTCGTATAGCCCTTCCACTGCTTCGAAGCAGTTGACATCGCGACTGAGCTGGTCCAATTTGGCTAGTCTATGCAAATTTGAATGAAACGCATCGAGGTTCTTCCAAGGAGTCTCGTCATGCTCTCCAGTAGATCGCATAAGATCATGTTTTAGAACCGCAGTTGCCTCGACTCTCCTTTCTCCCTCCACAGCGCTTGGAGTAGTATACTTTAAGCTGACGTCCTTAACGTTCTCTGCGCCGTCTTCGAACTGGATCTCCAAATCCACAAAATTCCCAGCAATGCTTAAGTCATTGTCTTGCCACAGACACTCGAATCCCTCAAACTTCCCTAGTCTCTCCATACCCTCGCGGCATACGCCTCTTCCCGAAACACGGGTTCTGAGTAGTCGGATAACTTCCTCCATTCGGCGAGTTTTCTCTTCGTCTGTGTCCCTTGCGCCACCCATGCCTAGGGTCGACATCCCCATTGAATGCATGCCATTATCGTTGATCCCTGGTCCAGCTAGAGCATCGTTTCCTGCTGGAGGTGGCGTGATACCGCCGAAACCAAGAGCCAACAGCGCTGATGGCGAGCTGAATGCGACAGTATCCTCCACGGAGGCAGAGGCAGCCATGGGAGTCGGATACTGATGCGAGGACACACTGGGATGATGTCCATGGCCAGAGGCAGAAGGCGTCCGAATAGAAGGGGACTTGTGGGAAAGTGGACGACCCATAGGCACGGCTGATGGGTGAGGGGATGAGGTTGGGTGAGGTGTTTGCCCAGGGTTGTGCTTGGATGAGGGAGTAGCCATGATGATAGATCCGATGCTAAGAAGTAGATTTCAAAGAACGACAAATGATAAGTTAGTGCGACACAACTGCGAACTGGTTTGAGAATGTCTAGTAGCATGAAAAGACCTTTTATACAGCAGTAGAAGCTACCACGGCAAGTCAAATGATAGTGAGGTAACGGCTCAATCGTAACTAGAATCGAAACAAACTTATGCAATCATTTCTTTCTTTCTTTTTTTTTTTTTTTTTTCTTTTTTTTTTTTTACAAAACTAACGTCGCTCAAAAATATGAGCGTCAAAATGTCACCGTTCGATAATTCTTTGGATTTTGTAGCTCCATCTTGAGCTCGTGGGGTGAAATAGTATGAAGTTGAAGCAGCCTCAGGCAAGAGCTTGGGGGTTTGAACGACACGAAGTCATGTGATTTGTGATCAAACGTTCGGGCCGCGACCTTGAGCTCCAGGACAGTGACATTATCTACTAACTTCACACTTTTATTAAACACGTTTTACTCCAATTGCACAATTATCGAGCTAGTAGGAGTAATATATATCCCATGGCAACAATTATCTGGAGCGCTCGCAGCGCTGTTTTAAACCCAACGCGATTTCACTATAGATCTTTGACTACCTTGCAGGGCAACTCACATATCGTATGCTTGATATAAGCCCTTCAATTCCAGCTCCGCATTAGAAGATCAATTTGTGGGAAAAGTACTGCTGCTGATTATTCCCACAGTTCGTTTTCCCGAACCCCCAAACTCCGAATAGCTATATACTTTCTCTTTTACCTACAGATTCTCCAAAACCCAGCCTTGCGATCGGAGTAACGTCCAAACTTCCTCCAACCACTGACTCCTTCAAAGAAAATCCGGCGTTTCTAAACACCCTTCAGTCAGTCATTGCAGACCATGCGCATGAGGATCCTGAGGTAGTGTCGCAGGCGCAAGTAATGGCATACACGAGTGGAGTAAATCTTTCTACTGGTGGCCAGGGGCAAAAGCAGCGGAGGCGTGGCGCTGCCAGTTCAAATGAAGGCTCTAAAGATAGCACAAATTCTACTAGGAGGGGTGGATGGATTCATATTTTCGATAAGAGGAATCCTCCGGAGTTTGCTAGGATTGCATGGTAAGATTTCAATCTTGTAGCTCAAGTCACCCTTAAGACATTAACGTTTTTACTCCCCCAGGCCAGAAGATATATTCGGCAGCCTAGAAGTTGATGGGAACGGAAATATTGAGGGTAATTACCAGCCCAGTGGTAAGTCTGTAAAGCGTACCCGATGTCCGTGCGCCTCTTTTAGTAGGACTTGCTGGTTAAAATAGCAGAATGCTAGGTACATACCGGATCATCACATCGAATGGAATGTAGGTACTAATCCTTCCTACGAGATAATGTCCATCACTGACAATCATGTGCAGCCTTGGTCTTAGTCCATTTTTGCGGGAGAAGCTTGTCCAGCGTCTTCGATCAGAGGAGAATAATTAGCGCAGCTAGAGGCTAGAACTTTGCACTTAGGCAAACCTCTCCACTCCTGATATATATACACCCATTAGTATGAAACATGGGATTGCCGAATCATTTATGGTAGGCAACTGCGGCACCGCGAAGGGTTAGTGCTCTGCCACTTTGGCTACTCGCGAATTGAAACACCTTTACATGACCCATTATTGAGGCCATTCTCTTATAACCCCTTTTGTGTTAACAGTTGCGCCATTTTTGCCTTGATCATATGGGGATGACTTCGATATTCATGATGGGATTGTGGGTGCATATACCTCGACAGCATCATAGAAACAACACACAATTTACGCCTTACAGGTTTTCATGCACAGCTCGGGAATGTATCAAGCATCTCTCGAATGGTGTGTCGGCTTACAAAACCTGCCAACATTGTATTCTGGACGAACTACAGCACGATCGTATCATGTTTCCTATCATCCCCTTCTCTAAACAAATGGCGATCGAGACAGCGCTACTCAATTCGCTTGTCCTTTATCCTTTCCAACACTTATCACACGGAGAATCATCCACATTTGTGAGAAAATGTTGATGCGAAAAAGCAAGGAAGAATCACGTTGACAAAATGAACCGTGATGTCTTCGTCAACCCACCGGCGTAAAGAGTCAGAGTGCCAAGCGAATTATATTATATTTCTAACCACCTAGGCCGCTGCTCTTGGTGGGCGGTGACGAGTAGCTGAAATGGTAGATCTCTTTCATAAAACGCAGAGTATAGCACGTTACCAACCTTAATATCATTAAATAACTCGTGAAGAATCAAACATCTAGCGAACGAGTAGGAATGACAGCATCGGGGACCGTTACTGCAACAAAGCTTAAAGCGAGCATAGACCACCGTTCCTTACGGCAGCTCTAGTATTATCTTCTTCCGCCATAATTGGTAGCTATGCACAGATTAGCCTCTTGTTCTGGTTTCGCCTTCATCTCACATATTTCGGCGATGAGGTGACACTATGAACTTAAATTCAAATATCCCACTTGGCAACAAGAAAAACACATCGTTGAAGCAAATACTTTGGCAAAAGATTTCGTTGAAATTGAAAAGAATTAGGAATATGTTGACAGTAACATATATAATTGATCCAGAGGCAGCAGAGACAAATGTACGGGTTTCAAATGGTATCATAGTAAACAAGGCGAATGAAGATGACACTTGAGCATACGGCGGGCCCTTTCCAGCATCGTTATTTTTTGAAGAAATTAGTAATTCGTTGCGTCCCGCTTGTCGTCCTTTTGGCACCCCCCTGCTTAAAAATTGACCCGTTGCTTGTGGCACTCCTCATCTTTCTACCACCAGGCTTTGTGGGGGAATGGAAAACAGCTTTCTCAGAGGGCAGCTGCGCAGAGCCTGATTGCGTTACCTTGGGGAGTTTGGTTGCCACATCAGTGTCCTCATCAGCCTTCGGGGATCCCCGTTTCCGTTTGGCCGACGAGGTTTGCGAAGCGGATTGGGCATCGGGATCTGACTTGGACGAAGTCAAATTTATTTCATCTTTGTGAGCCTCTTCTTCTTGTTTTACTTTGCTCTCTTGAACAAGCGCTGAAATAACCTTTGCTCCTGGCTTTTCACCGCTGGTTTTGCTGATATCTCCGCTTTGGGCTTTCCGTCCAGGCTCGCCCTTGCTGCCCTTGCTCCCAGCACCGGCGAAAAAGTTCGCAATGTTGCTTTTATTTTCCTTGCTATTTACTGGGATAATGAAATCTGGAGAATTGTTTCCCACTTTCCCTACTTCTTTGCTGACGGGATAGCACTCGAGCTCCCCTTCGTACGGTTTGAGGATGGATTGGAGTGCTTTGGACCAGGTCACGCGATGGGGATCCAGCCATGCAGCCATTTCAGGGCTACCTTGATCGAGAATGACAGGCATTCGATCATGAAGAAACTTAAGATAGGGATTCGAGTCAGTGGTAATTATAGTGTACGTGTAGAGTTTCTCATCAGAGCCTATGCTTGGTTGTCAGAAAGTGGAGCTTAAGCGCTATTATATTTGAGATGCCGGAACACAGCAGAATTCAGAATTCAACACACACCTTCATATTGAACACAGTCCCACAGTCCCGCGAAACACATCAAATCCCCGTCCTTTCGTCGGACATAGTGAGGAACTTTCTCTTTTCCACCGGGGCCCTTTTTCAGCCATTCGTAAAAGCCTTGACAGATTACAACGCAGCGCTTCTTTTTCTTCATAGATGTCCACATTCCCCTATCCTCGATTAAAGAATCGTCGCGACAGTTGATTGTTTTCAGCATGGAGCCGTAATCAGGAGACCTTTTGGTCCAAAATGGTATTAAACCCCACTTCATGCTTTGAAGTTTATAAAGAGTTCTGCGCTCTGGTGTCTTCGTAGGCTCATCATGTGCCCCCTCATCTTCCGCTTGCTCATTTCTGCCGGTGTCATCGTCCTGAGAACCAACAGCGCCACCGTGGTCAGAAGTGTCTGCACGATAAACGGCGCCATAACTCCCAGGGGCAAAGTTGTAAGTTTGTCTCACGTCATCATCATCTGCGGCCTCATCCACAGGATGACCACGTTGTTGTAATTGGTTTCGGATGAACGCGAGGCGCTACACAAAAAGATCATCATTAGACGGCCATGAAGAGCCTGAAAGGAGGTAGATAGACTTGACACCACGTAAAAGTGGCGGGTTACATACAATACCCATGGCATACCGGCCACACATCTTCAATGTACTTTTCCTTATATAACCAATGTGCACAGTACATATAAAAACTGGGACGCGGTCTTGAGGCTTTGCACTGGAAAGGGCAGTTGCCGTTGAGGCAAGATATTGCCAAGACGTCATTCCCTTGGGGTGGAGCGGAGTGGAAGAGAGCTCGGACCATTCCGTCAAGAACAGGCAAACAGAGCAAACAGCCCAGGCCCGATATCAAGCTATTTTCTGGAGCGGTTCTTCCGCCCCGAAGTCTTCAAAAAAACCTCAATGCATCTGGTGAATTATTTCCGTTGAGCCCTGCATTGATGCTGCATTTTGCACATGGCAACACATCTGCCTCATCTATGCTGATTGTTTCACGAAATTCGTCTTATAGTTCAATTTACAGTACGCAACCTATCAGTCATGTTCCGGCTGATATCAAAGCGCATCAGCGCTTCTCCGCCCCTCCGTCAACCACAAATCCTCCCCTCCGCCGCACGACTCCTCTCCACCACGCCTCGATCTCACCCTAGGCCTCAATTAGTCCCATTACCGAAATGTCGGCTGATTTCCAGCCCGTCGATACAAGCTCGGTTCAACAGCACCTCGCGCTTGCAAAAATTTAGGCAAGATTACAAGGAAGCGTGGGGTAAAATATGGCAAACAAACCCAATTGGCTTCCCGCTCACTCTATTATTCGTGGCGGCGAATGCAGGGCTCCTTATATACATCATATACGACCGGGTTACTCGGGTAGACCCATACCTTAACAGATTTCCCCCGGAGGTAGCCGCACCCCTTCGCAAAGCGCTTCACCATTCAGAAATCCGACCAGATCCTATATTGGCACTGCAGCTGTTTAGGGAGGCACTTGTTGTTGCCGAACATGTTCAGATGCACCCATTCTCTGACGAAATCCTGGGTATAAGAATCGCAGCCGCTGAAATGTTGGAGAAAAATGGCCTGGTCAAAGCATCTATTGACATGCTTGAGAAGACCCTAGCAGACTGCAAAGAGTGGGTAACCAATGGAAGGAGAAGGCAAATGATAATTGATAAACAAAGAGCACACAATCCTCCCGCTGTACCCGCTGACCCTGAGGCTGCGGAGGCAGCAAAAAACGCACTTGAAAAGGAAAGAATGGAGGCGAGGCTTCGTGACCAGGTTATGAAAAAGGTCATTGGCATTAAAATTAAACTAGCAGATCTATACTCGAGTAATTCCGTGCAGGATATGGATAAAGCGGAGAATTCCCTCATTGGTGCGGTAAACGAGAGTGCTGGGGAGGTCCGAAGGCGCAGAGAATTGAATCTCCCGATTTCGCGCGACGATGGAGATGACTATGTTAACCTCACTGAGATCGCTGCGTCGTGCAATGACCTGGCTGATTTATACGTCAAAAAGCGCAAACACCACCTCGCTGCGACCTTATACATACAGAGTCTAGGTTTGATCAAAGAAGAGGAGGGCCAGTCGACGACGTGCGCGCAGGTTGTTCTGCTTAACAACATCTCTTCCCAGATGGCAGAGGAAGCTCAAAGGGCAACTGGAAAATCAGCATCGATACCGAGGCCAGACGGTCCTCCAATATCTAAACCGGAGCTACTAGATGCTGCCGCACAGTGGGCAAAGAAGGCTTTGGATGTTGCAGCACATATCAAACCACCAGTCCGGAACGAAGATTGCGACCAATCGTGTTTAGCTGCGCTGTATAATTTGGGCGAGATTTCGGAGATGCAGAAGAAATTCGCAGAAGCACGTGGTTACTATGAGAAGGGAAGGCAATTGGCCTCTGAGCTACAGTTTGATGAGGGAATTAAGATATCAGATGATGCTATAAGGAGACTTAGCAAATTGAAATAGGCCTGTCTACTTCTACGGAAGA
Organism: Blastomyces percursus; assembly: GCA_018296065.1. Taxonomy (NCBI): domain Eukaryota; kingdom Fungi; phylum Ascomycota; class Eurotiomycetes; order Onygenales; family Ajellomycetaceae; genus Blastomyces; species Blastomyces percursus. Next base: position 14,733 of record JAFEJD010002511.1, on the reverse strand, counting down.
ATTTTTGTCTTACTAATTTGTATATATTTATGCTATGATACCCTGCTACATTGCTAGGTTGGTCTTCGATGAAAAATGCTATACGGCCTCTATTTCCTTCTAATCAACAGTGACCAGGGAACATTGCGAATATGGCATAGCTGAAGATAGAATCGTTTCTAGCTCCACATGTCCTCTTAACCGGTCAAGTACTAGTTGATATTGAATATTTCTGAACTATGAAGGCGGAGAAAAATGGTTGATTCTTAAGATGGTCAAATGGAGATTCAGTGACAGTCCAACCAAAACCTTGTAACGTTTGACTTACCACAGGCAAAGTGCCGTGGGCCATGTGAAAATGTAAGTCTACATCCATCCCTATTGAAAGAAAGGCGACCCAGGAGAGTTTAGATATCAAAGCACAGCTTTTCCCCGGATTGGCAGTAATAATAGGCACTTTGGCTATGGGTTGGATTTCTTCCATGTCGAACTTAATAAAGCCTGCTGTGGCTCGATGAAATAATCGATCAATAACAGCTCTTCTGGTGCTATATAGAAGAAGCAACGGACCGAGAAGCCCAGCGAAATACGCCTTTGAATCTCAACTGTTTTTGCAGGAAGATCAAGATGAGATGATATTAAGGTGATGGTTACAAGAGCCGAGGAGGAAATCGCGGGAGAATTGGAAACTCTTCCCGATGTACAGCAGTGACCAAAGGTTGTAGAGGTCATTGAGGATTTCCCCCGCAAGAAAGCTTCTGCATCTACCATCATAGAAGAAAAGTCGACCATAGTTCAAGGAGGAACTTAAGAACATAGAAAAATTAGTTGTTATTTTTTTTTGTCCGGCTTTGCATTTCGCATTGTGTCTAGATTAGCAAGGGCATGGTATGGAAATATGCTTTGATTTGAAACAGTGGCATGAGACAATGTCTTCCTCAGCGTGGAAGGGATTTGTTTTTTTTTTTTTTTTCGATAGAACTTAACCTTTCTTTAATCCTCTTTTTATAAAGGCGGGAAAAAAGGCCAAGTTAACTCTATCAAAAAACACAAAAAACATCCGTTCCGGTCCACCGAAGAAGAAAACGGGAGAGAGAGAGATAATAAAGAAAAGGGGTAAGTGGTTTTTGTCATTTGCTCATTGCTCATCCATCGCAGCCTGTAATTTCCACAACAGCTCCGTTTTTCCATTTGCTTCCGCCCCAGAGACAAACATATTACACATAAACGGATACGCACGCAGACCCCTCCTACGTTCTTGACATAACACCCCAGGCTCGGATTTTATTATCAGTGTATCCAGCAAACAGAGTCTGGCCATCAGCGCTCCATGCCAAACTTATGCACTCAGGCTCACGGCTCTTCTTTCCTTTTTCAACAAATTCAGGCTTGAGTTCGTCGACCTTGCTCTTCTTCTCCAAATCGAAAATGGTGATGCTGCTGGAGGTGGCAGCGCAGAGCCAATAGCGGTTGGGGGAGAAGACGAGGGCGTGAATCTCGTCGCCGGCTTGGAGAGAGTAGAGGTGCTTGGACTCATTAAGATCCCAGAGCATGGTGGTGCCGTCCTTGCCACCGGAGGCGCAGAGGGATCCGTCGGGGGAGATGGTGACGGTGTTGATGTAGCCAGTGTGGCCGATGTGGTCGGTTTGGATGCGGCAGGATGAGAGTTCCCAGACCTTTTTCAAGTTTCGTCATTAGCCAAAAAGAAATGCAAATGGAAATATGACATTTTTTTTGCGCCATCTTTTTCAAAAGTATGAAAAATTGTAAGGATGTCCATCAGGGCAATTGGTGAAGTTTGTCTCATGGCCTCTTAAGGGCTCTGAAGTAGCAAATACGTAAATGCAAAACATCATTTGGGCATATATAATCGTAAATCCGACACATGCAAACTTGGGGCATGGGGGGTTGGGGCGCCGCAATTGAGCGATATATCAAATATTTATTCCGTACCTTGACGAGTTTGTCCCAGCCAGCAGAAACAATGACGGGGTTCTGGGGGTTGGGGCTGAAACGAACGCAGGAAACCCATTCGGTGTGTCCCTTGTCGGTGATGGTGAACTTGCAGTCACCCAGGGTGTTCCACAGCTTGATGGTCCGGTCGCGGGATCCGGACACGATCTGGCGGTTGTCGGCAGAGAAGGAGACGGACAAAACATCATTGGTGTGGCCAACAAAGGTTCTGGTGGTGTTGCCAGTGGCCAATTCCCAGAGACGAAGGGTTTTATCCCACGAAGAAGAAAGCGCATAAGCACCGTCGGACGAGATCACCTAAATTACAGAAGAGGAAAAAGCAATGCACAAGAATCAGCCGATATTGCTCCCTCAGACGGTCCTTCTTAACAGCTCCTTTTGTTTTTTCAAAGCTTCTGGAATGGTATTTTTTTGCGTACACAGTCGGAGACAATGTGCGAATGGCCGTTAAGGCTCCGTTTGGGATATCCGTATGCGGTATCATCACGGGTCAAGTTCCAGATGATCAGGGTCTTATCGCGACTGGCGGAAAGGAGCATATCGGGGCTAACATAGTGATTTTACCAGTCAGAATTCCACTGTGTTCTTTTTTTGCAAGCTTCGAGATATATATATATATATATATATGAAAAAAAAAAAAAAAAATGGTTGTAGCTTACTTCTCCAGCGAAGTGGCCAGGGAGGTGACCCAGCCATTGTGGCCTTCGAGGGTCCCGCGGTGGACAAGCTGCTCAGCCATAGTGTGCAGGCTCTCTGTCGAAGTCTGAGAATATTAGGGAAATCCTCGTAGGGGGGGAGGGTTGGAAGGAGGAGGATGGATGGCGAGCAAAGCAGTGTCTGTCGTTGAGCTGGTGGTTCGTCGTCTCGTCTCCCAGATGGAGCGAGGTTCCGGCGCCCAGATGAGCCCTAAGCGCAATTTGGTTGCCGGCTTTTTTGTGTGTGCGCCAGAGCCCTAAGCGAGGGGGGGGTCACGTGGATATACATGCAGTATAAAATACCCATTCGATAATTGTTATACTACGCTGTCTTATTATACAAAAAACACCCAAGGTGAAATGACCTATCTATAGGGAGTATATATATACACATTTACAATAAAGCAAGGCAAATGACAGCGCCAATAACATATCTCATGCGTTGACTTTATGCAGGTCAGGCATCTGTCCTAACCCTCCTCCGCTTTGGCTCTGCCCCTTCGCCCCCTTTACTCCAAGAGCACTCTTCTCATGCACATGCTGTCTCAATTGAGCAAGGATCTCAGAGTCCTTCCACCGCTGCGGAACAGGTCTATAGGCAGGTTTGAATGCCCCTACAGTCTGTGCCCATTCTCCACTTTTTGCAGCGCTGCTCTTCCACGTCTCTGTCAGGGTATCCTTGGATTGATTTTCGGATGAGTTTGTTGCGGGGGGCGAATTTGCGGCATCTGTTGAAGATGGGTCCTCTGCCTCTTGAGTCGCCCAATAGTAGATATCCCAGTCATTCTCATCCAGGAATTTGTCGTATTCTTGCAGTTGTCGTTCTGTCATCGTGGGGAGATACTGGGATGCAAAGGTTGAGAGGAGAAGGTCGGATTCCAGGATGCCTCGCTTTCGGCTTTGATCTACTTTTCTGTTAATTGGGCATTCTGTAATAAGGGGGTTATGCCAATACAAGTATAATGACACGGGTGTAGTAAGACACGTACACAGCAACCTAGCCCTCATCGTCGTAATATCTTCGCTTTCCCGCCTCAAAGGCTCAACCTTAAAAGTAATCCCTTCCATCTCCCCAACGCCCAACTCAGGTTTCCTCCCCCCGTCAGTTTTCAGAGTTGTGCCTGTCACATTCCCCATATTACCCGGGATCGCATCGCGCTGCTGGTAGTCGGGATTCGCTGCTGAGACCAGGTCCGGGGACGCTGATTTCGCACCAACTTTGGGGAAGTCATCGGTGCTTGTCGGTGTGGTATTCGTCAGGTGTGGGTTCAAGGGCTTAGATTTCTGGGTTTCGTGGTGTAAGGGAGCGGCCGAGTGGCCGCGTTCATTCAGGTCGCTGGCTCGGAATGCTGTTGAGCTTAGACATCGATCCGTTGCGGCTCCGGCTGGGCGTTGGAAAAACGAAGACACTGCTCTGGCATTGGAAGAGCGCAGAGCGCGCATGAAGAATTGTGGAGTACCTAGAGTCGACATTGTGCAGCAGCCCAGGCGCGCTATGGATGAACGAATCGATCGTAAACAAAGGTGTACAGAGGATCAAAGGATGAATTTATTATATCGGGACAAGGTTGACATCATCCCGGTGCTCTGTTTGCCGTGTTTGCATTCAGTAACAGGATTCGGATCAGTGCGCTAAACATCGTCTACATACGTCAATTTATGGATTTTATCTACCTCTGGGGGTAATCCACTAACTCCACACATCCCTCATTACCATTATCCTTGGAGTGATTGGGCGAGTGATATTGAATAGGGGAGACTATGTGCAACAACAAAGAGATATGTATTCGGTAATTTCATAATAACAACAAATGTGGAAATCTGGAAAGCTCTGCCAAAAAGAAATAATAATGTATATAGTCCCCCATCATCCTTCATTACAATTGCCATTGAAAATCCCAATGTAAGACGTCTACAGAGGAGAATAAAGCAATGCGCAGGTAAAATTAAACCGTCACGTCTTTAGATAAGATGTTTCGACCTGTAGGATTTAAAACGAAAATCATTAGCCCATAAAGCTCCTGACATAAAAACCAAGAATGCCGATAAAGAGAAGGAGAAGAAGAGGAAACTCTCTTCCAGTCCCGGAGGATCGGAATTTATCAAACCAAATAAAAAAGGGGCGGGGGAGAGGAAAAACGCACCTGAAATACGCTCTCAGATAAACAACCTGCCACGCGCCCAATCCTATCAGCATACCCATAGTTCCAAAGGCAAACCATTTAACGCGTTCATTAGTGCTCTCGTTCGTATCTCTCAACTTCTGCTCGCGAGTCCGCATGTATTCCATTTCTGTCACGATCTCGGCGACCATAGCTTCGATACGGCGCAGATCAGCCTCGACCGGTCGCAGCTTCTCTTGTACCTGAATGGCCGACCAGTCGCGAGCGTCGGCTCCAATATCAATGTCAAGTTCGACGGAGCGGGAGAGGGCGCCAGTAGCTATCCAGTTTGAAGATGAAGCGTTAGGTTACTTTGAATCGTAGCACGGGGTAGAGTATGGGGTGGTGAAGCAGGGAGAGTCAGATGTTTTCACTTACGTCGGCCAACAAGGATGTTCTCAAAGCACACGTCGAATGCAGTATCCGCCCCGGAGGTAAACGCCTGTCGTTTCTCGCCGACGACGTCCTTGGGTCTGCCGTAGTCATTACCCATCGAGTCTCTGATCTATTTTCCTCCATACAATCCGAACTGTTAGTGGATGGCAGACTGACAATTGAACGCAAATAACGCGGGCTTCGCAAAATTCTTTTTTTTGTCTCGGGAGTACGGCAAAATAAAAAGCTCCAGGTGAACCCAAAGGAGACAAAAAAGGGCTTCCAGGAGCCTAGAAAAACATACATGCATATTAACAACCTGCCCATCACCTTTGTGCCCACCCACAATCGCCGTCACAACAACCAGCTGATCCTTATTCACAAAGTTTCGTATACATCTCTCCTGATTCGTGTTGGCAGGGAGATCGAATTTCAGGGCAGCGGAGAGCTGGGTTATGCAGAGGAGGAGGAGGAGCATGAAAGGCCGCAGGAGCCCAGATAAGGGCGACGGACATGAGCTGCCCATTTTTGTGTATCCCGCCCTTTTCCTTCTTTCTATTTTCTGAAGGAGTGTGCGGGTGAGCCCGTTCTACCCGCGTCGTCCAAAGGGGAGAGGAGAAGTCAATGGAGTGGTGTAGTAGTATTGCTACTTTTGCATATAGCAATAGCTAAGGCCAGGGAGGTGTTGCGGAATGCCACGATTTAGTTAGAGTTGGCTTGGAGTCGGAATAATATTTATGCGGCACGATATTCCGGGGTTAAGGTTTCGGGCACGGATATCAGATCAGAAAATTACGAGTACTTGATAGAAAACGGAAATTTTGGCATTGCTAGAGATATATATCATTGCGGAACTATTAGAGGGTAGAGCCTCCGAGGTTTCAACGCTTGGTAATGTTCACATATTTTTCGTGAGGGTATTTAAAATATAACATTGCATTTATTTCGTTTATCCTATATACGACAAATAAAATATGGAATCAATCTACACCACATACCTTCTAAATGGGCAGAATACTTAATAGAAGATTAAATTAGACAGATAGGAAGATTACTTTCCACGTAGTTACCGTACAGATCACTAGCTAAATAAGTAGGCCATGGTGTCATGGAATGGGATATCGCAGTGGTTTCCAGGACGGACGAGAAGAACGCATCAAAAGGGATATTGAGCAGTAGAGCAAGGTTAATACAGAAAAATTTGCACGTTAAATCATATTACCACCCAGAGGAAGGAAAATCATTCAGATGCGAGCACAAATTTGGGCAGGTGACCCGATGCGTAAAAGAAAGAAAAAAGAGAGGAAAAAGAAAAAAAGAAAAGAAAAGAAAAGAAAAGAGAAGAAAAAGAGCACACGGTATCGTATGAGGGGGAGAATAAATAAAGAGACATAAGCGAAAAGCGGAGAAGTGATTTCCAAAATAATAAGAGAATAAGAACGATGACAAAGGAAAAGTTAAAACGTACAAATGGGCGGATGGGTGAAGATGACTTTAGAGAGAAGCGGTTAACAAATTAACGTTCATCCTTGTCGTCTCTGCAAAGAAGAAAGGGGAGATATTATAATTGAAATACAGCAAGATGTCCTGAGACGCACATGGGCATGGAAAATGGAACAAATGATCACGCATAGTGGCCACATGAAATTGCAAAGTGGAAGAGTAACACGGGAAAGGTACAGGGAGACATTTATTAGGAAATATATCATCATCCTTGCTGAAAAGCGGACCGTTTTGACGTGGTCAAAACCATTGTCGTCTCTTAAGAAGTAGGCGGAGGTAGAGGCAATTGGGATAAAAAGGGTGGATATCCAAATATACAAAAAAAGAAAGAAGTTGACCAACATAATAGCTATCTATACATGAAAGGCATTAAAATGGGGCCGAATAATCAAAAAAAAAAAAAAAAAAAAACCCTGCCAAGAGCATATATATATATATATATATGGATTAAAAAGGGGGCAAAAAAAAAAAAAAAAAAAAAAAAAAAAAGAAAACGGGGGACAAGTAGATCATAGAAAAGAAAGAATAGGTTTAAACCGCCTGTTTCTTCATCCGCGAAAACATCCTGCTAAAGGAGCTGCCGTTCCCTTTCTCTCTTTCCACGCTAAAGGATGCCCTGGAAGCCGGTCGAGCAATGGGCTCGGGCGGTCCAGTGTTCTTTAAAAAGTCCGCTAGCTCCGCAGTCGAGCTCTGATAAGCCCTCGGCTGACTTCGCTGTGGACGTTGAGACACATTGGCTCTGCTAGTAGAGTTGCTCTCCACGTAAGCGCTGTAAGATGAATGGGGTGAATAGCTCCTATTGATATTGGAGTTTGAGCGAGAGAGGTTGAGTCGAGTTGTCTCCGGAATCGGGGTTGTAGGGCCTTGTGGGGACGAAACGGTGGTAGTATTTGACTTATAGGAACGAAGAGATGATCGTGATAGCTTAGTCGACGGTGCTTTGTCCACGGATGTAGCGCGCATTAGCCGTGTCCTCATGGAAGCCGTACTCTTCATTCTCGCCTTATTTGCCGCATTCATATTGACAGAGAGAAGCTGGGGAGGTTGGTCGAGATCAGGTGGAGGAGCATTGCGTAAAAAGTCAGCCAAGCTCTCTTCTTTTTCTTTATGGGCCTTGAGGCCTCCAGAGGCGATCCCGATCTCAAACTCATCGTCGTCACTATCAAAATCGATGGCATAGGGATCTTTCACTCGTCGTTGTTTTCTGGCTGGCATAGAATTTTCGGCTGTGTCAATGGCGCTACCAGAAGCGGACGGACCAGGTTGCGTTCGAGTATTCGCGCGGTTTGCGGAATCGAGCAAGCCGGTACGTGAGTTGAATGAGGAAGGGACGGATTTCGTCGTAGGTGAGTCGGCATGCGAGTTTGGAGTGTAGCTCTGCTGTACAGAATCTCGATGAGCACGGCCCGGGTTTAGCAGGAATTCGTCCGAATCCATCGTTGTACGGAAAGGAGCGACCGTCCTTGGAATTCGATGGGAGCCGTCTGGGGGCCCTTCTCTTATGAAATCGATGAGATCCGACGTGCCATCGTCCTTTGGTGCCACCGCTGGCCTGGCTTCCAGGCGCGGCACAGACCTCTTTGGTAGTTCTTTCGTGAGAACGTGTGAGGGGCGAGACGATGTAACTGACGAAGTCCCGCTGCCAGTCAAACTCAGCTTCCGGTTGGCTGAGCCACTGCTCCCATTGACTAAACTGGTTGTGCGACGCCGGTTATTCATTGGAGCTGCTGTAGTTTGCTCGGGCCCGGTAGATCTAATGAATTCGGCAAAGTCTCTCAGGGACTCTCTTTCTACTCTCGCATCCCGTGCTTGCGGCGCAGCGGCCTTGTGTACTGATGACTGGGGACGGCTAGAATGTGCAAGCGGAGACTCTACAAACTTGGACTTGTTCGGCGAAGCAGTGGACGGAGTGTGTATGCGCAACGTATTTAGCCTGGAAGAAGCCACACTGGGTCTCCTACCTTCCGGTGTCTCTCCTGCGGAGCTGATTGTTTTCGACGGCTCATCCATGTCAACTATATCACTTCGCGTGGCTCCCCATCGAGGGGAATTTGAATCCTATAGAGTAAATTAATATCAGGGTCGGGATAGAGGTCGAGGCTAAAACTTACCTCCATCTCTCTCATATTCCGCGGTGTCAATGTAAAATGGATAGTCTCATCGCTTTGAATGAGTTGGTCTAAGCCCGTAGGGTCCGGAACGGCTTCCACAAATTTGGACAGAGTTGAGTTTGTTTCAGTGGAAGTACGTATTGGAAAGGGAATCCTGGCATCATGGTCACTAGGCTGTCGTCCTACCAGGCCCTTCAATAATTTGTTAGAAACCTGTGAGGTAGTGGATCCTGAAGTTATCGGCCGCTTATCCCGATGGCTGCCAATACTCAGAGACCGACGAGGTTTTGAACCTGTATCACGAGGAGTCGCAGGCGGCGGAGGAGAAACTCGTTGAACTGCTGCACGCTCAGACCCAACCGAAACAGCGGAACTCGGTGGATAGCGGGGGGTTGTATTCCCGCCGTTAGAGGCTTTCATATGTTTCCGCGAATCACTCCGGGAGACAGATTGTCCACTTTGGGCGGTACTAGTCGACTGGCAACCCGAAAACGAATGTGGAGAATCCCGGTCAGGGGTGCTACTAGAAACGTTATCAACCTCCTGATGTGGACTGAGCCGAGTGGATTGGAACGGAGCTCTGTTTGTTTCGGCAACGAAGGATGTCTCCACGATTGAATCTTGAGAAGAGGCGTATTGTGTATGGGCCTGTTGGATATCAGATTGGTCGGAAGGCCTGGAGACACCATCTTCACCGACGGTACATTCCGGAGCATGCTTCTGACCGGTTGTTGTAACGACACGTGCCCTATATTGATATTTGAGTTCCCGGTTATCTTGGAAATTTTCATTGTTCACACCCTCAAGCGGTTGGTTATTTTCTTGCGCAGGGCCTTGGGTTTGGGGGACAAGCTGTTCTTGGCTTCTCTGCGAATGAAGCTCCGCATGATGAAGTATTCCATTCGAAAACTTTGGACTATGCAACTGAGTCGTAGGCGCAGAGCTTAGGATTTCGGAATGGCCACTGCTCTCGGCATCGTCTTCAGTATCTGCAAGTTCTTGACGTTGTTTGCTACGAGGAGGAATTTCGGGTGGGCTACATCTGAATCCCAACAATCTTTCCGAGAGCTCATCGTCTTCAATCATAGTCTCGAGGTGATTCTGTTCATCTCTGGCTGAATGTGTGGCCGAATTGGGGTCAAAATGGAAATACCCATTTGGCTGCAGCGGCCAGCTTGGTGAGGAAGGCAACGACTGGGAACGAGAATGAATACCCTGAGGATCATTCACGCCGCTTCGCAGCCTCGCGGAGTGTGATGCAGATCGATCCCATGTTGGGGAGGCGGAACCAGATCCGGACAGGAGGAGGCTTCGAGGGCGTAATGATCGTGCTTGAACGGCAATGGAGAGTTGGGTCGTAAATCCAGGGACCTCGATTTCATCCATGTCATTTTCGGACACTGGGATGGGTATATTCGCCGGATTTATATCTTCCTCCAACGAATCCTCAGTGGTTTTCTGCAATGTTTCACTTGCGGATGGCTCTTCTATTGTCCCGATACTGCTTGCTCTACTGGTACCTCTCAAAGGGAAGAGGCCCCGCCGTACCATTGATTCTCTGGAAAGTGTTCTGGAAAGCATGGGAGTCCTCACGTTTTTTCTCCACATGCGCCACAGCCGCCCAAGTGTTGGGTTCAGTGCTAGCTTCTCCATGTCCATATCTTCGACAACTAATATCTCGACGTCTGGTGTATCAGAATGCTCATCCCGTGCCCTGCTAGACCTGCCCGACCTCACCCGAGTAACAGCCGCTTCGCCAGCGATTATTAGGAAGTGTTCACCAATATATTCCAAAATTGAGGTAAGAAATATGGCAGCGGCTGGTGTAATGTGGCCAATATAATTGGAGAAGCGAGCGGGACCAACATCCGGTTCATTCAACCCCTCTCGGCATAGATGTTCTTCCTCATCCTCTTCCTCCATGTCACCCAATCGCGTGTAAACCATGCATCGTAAGCGGGTAAGTTTCCATGATCGCTCGAGCTCAAATTGCCCAGCAGGCTCGCGGCCTCCACAAAAGTCGGACAGCTCCTCATCTTCTCCGCCACCCATATATTCACTCAGTTCCTCATCCGCTGCGGAAATAACCTCTTTGGCGAGTCGTGGTTTTAGCACTTCAGCTAATGCAGGTCTGATGGCATTTAATTTCGTAGATTTAGCGGTCATAAGGATGTTGAAGAGTAGGTTGTCTAGGAAACGGTTAAGCAGAGTAAGGGATGACGGAGTGACGGAGGCACCAATCGTGCCAGCTGCTGGGTTTGCACCATTGAGGTTTTGGTCTGCAGACACGATCTGGGCTGCAGCGGTGGCCGCGATGAATTGAGGCTCTGGGTTAACCGGGGGCGGTGACAGCATGCTTTGCGACGGCAAGGGGGTGTCGCCAGACAGGCTCACGCTGCGGCCGTGGCGGCCAGAGACTGGACCGAACGAGTCGGTCAAAGGTTCGCACTGCATTGTGCTAGGAAATTCTCACAATCAATCCTACGTGAACATCCGGACGGGGGAGGGATTGAAGATGGTGGAAGGAGAGGAGGGAAAGTCGAAAAGTCGAAAGGGGGGAGGGAGGGGAGAGAGGTTGTTAACAAGCGAACCTGGACAAGACCTGTTGTAAAGCCGACAGCGGGCAGAGCTTCAACAATTTCAAATCACAAAACAATGAGAATCTGCAAAAGAGAGACGATGAGAAAGGTCAGCATTCAGAACTGCAACGAGTTTCATCTGAGGTTTTATCTTTATTTTATTTTTATTTTTATTTTTATTTTTAATTTTATTTACTTTATTTTTTCTCCTCTGATTTTCTTTCCCTTGAAGCTCTTGATGGCACTAATTCCCAGTTACAGTTTTTTGCTGGGAGGCCAAAAAGGCAGAATGGGGCCGGAAAGGAGAGCAAGCCAGAGAGACAGAACAACGACTCCAAGAGAAATGGGATGTGTTTGCCTGTCAAAGCGGAGGCTGCGAATGACGACAAGTGGGTTTGACAAAAGCAATTCAGCCCGCTCGACGGACACAAGAGCGAGGTGGGCTAACGAAGGCATTCCCATTGATTGATTGATTGGAGAGGGAGACCTACTTTGAACAAAAAACATGCGTGCTTGTCTGAGTCGCAAGAACTTGGACTGGCGAGATGGGCCTTTCGGGAGGTTGAGGTGGATGAAGATGGCGGCGACTGGAAAGACAGCTGACCAGGAAGCAAGCCGTCCAATGGGCGCGGATGGCTAAATTGGCACCAAAATGAAGAAGAGGAGAGGTAACTAAGGTGGAGACGGCGATTCTGGTAGCACTGAAACTGGGGAGTCTGTCGTCTACGCTGCGTACTATGTAGTGCTGTTAGCTCTATGAAGAGGTTGGACCAGGCGGCGAAGATTTCGGGGCTAAATTAGTCGGCCACACGAGTACATGCACGATTTTTAAAAGCACGGGGATACAAACGAGGGACAGGACAGGACGGATGGCAGCTCGGCAACCTAGGAACAGAACAATAATCGTCTGCCAGGCCAGCGTGGGACTCCAGAGCTCAGGAGAAGTGGAGTGGAGAGAACTAAGAATAAACTAGCAGCCACGCCGGTTTGCAGACTAGTGGCAAGCGGGGAGAACAGAGAATGGGAATAACTATACTATCCTGTATCCTGCAGCGAGAGGCGAGGAGGGACAATTCAGCTGACAGTTGAAGGCTTGGGGGGATAAGCGAAAGACAAAGCTTTTACGGTGCAGACAAGACCAAGCAACAGGTGATCGCAGCCATTATTCGTGCTGCTATTATTATTATTATCATTACATATGAATGTTATCATCCAGGCCGTGTTTGCTTTCGAGTGTTATTGAGTGTTGTACATTACCATTTATTATTATTATCGTTCTCCGCAGAAAAAGCCAGACTTACTTGCAACCGTCCGTCTTGCCATCTCTGCCACGACATGGCTTTTCCGCGTCAAGGGCATGGGTGCCATCACCTACGCCAATCAGTCTCCATGACCTATGGGCGTCCAGAGCTCAACTGTCGCCAACCGATGAAACAAAAAAAGAAGCGAAAAAGATGGAATTATCATTCAAACGGCGGAGAAGCACGTAATAAGAAAATGCCTCTGATCCGTAACCTCCGCGATTGGGACAGATAGATAAAAACGCCATATGGACTATTTAAGCTGATTCATTATTTATTTGGTGGGTAGTTAACTACTGTGCCTGACCCAACCAGAGATGTCGATACCATGGAAATTTAACCCAAAAGTTGAAGCCTTTTGAAAAGACGGAGAAAACCGCAAAATGAGAGTAGCAAAAAGCAAATACTCCAACAGAAACAGTTTGGGGTCCTTCGCCGCAGATACGGCTCGCTAGAATGTTCGTCGAATGACCGTGGAAGGGATAGAAGAGTTCTCTTACAAGGCATGGATATGGCTGCTAGGACACACCTAGTTAGTTAACGCTAGCTAGAGTACAGTTACCTACCTCCCCGGTTGCTGATGTTTTTTGCGTCTCGTTCTTCTAGACGTTCTTTTGGTTAAGTTGGTGTTTTCCCTCACCTAGCTTCCAGAATGGGCACTCGACAAAAAAAAAGAAAAAGAAGAAAAAAAGAAAGAAAGACTGAAGGTAAATAATAATGTAACTCGCGATGTAACAGCAACGGGACATCTCGACCGCCGAGGCCGATGAAATCCATTCCATAAAATATCTGTGCCCAGCCCGCAGGACGCCGTCGTCATTGGTCTGTCTCCTGCGCTAGGCCCGTTATGGCAGCACCGTTGCCGCTTCGGGGATGGCGCGCCCTCTCGTCGCTTTTGCGCCCTCTCCACGCCGCTTCAACGGACCTGCTTGATCTATAAAAACCCTCGCAGCGACCACACACTCTCTCCTCCTCTTTCTTTGTCCCTCCGTCTTTCTCTTTCTCACTCGCGCGCTCGCGCCTGGATGCGCTGTCTCCTCCCCCTGCAGGGAGACAGTGCTGTTTTACCTGGCCTAGCCCCTTTTTTGTCCTGCGCCCGCGGAGTCGCCGAACGGATGTCTGATGGGCTCGCGGGCTGCTTCAGTTACTTCGCTTGATCTGAAGTCTGGGCTGCTGGGACATCTACAGCTGTCAGCTGTGTTGCAATGACCTTCGCCGCGTTGGATGATTGTCGACTGAACAACAGATTGCCAATGGTTTATCTTTTTTATTTATTTATTTATTTATTTATTTATTTATTTATTTATTTATTTATTTATTTATTTATTTATTTATTTTAATTTTTTGGTTGGGAGGTCAAAGTTTCCATTTATGCTCTCTCATTTTCTCATTTCTCTTGCGGTTTCATCCAGGCGTCTGTTCTCCTGTACTCTGTTGTCTTGGGGTGTCTTTTCTTTCGTCTGGAGATCTGTGCAGAAAAGCAACAGGCGATGATTGATCAAGGTGCACAGGGAGGACCAGCGGGCGAGCCTCCTGGAGCCGGAGGGTTGCATCGCCCTTTTCACCCTTCAACCCACCAAGGCAGACTGCCTCATTTCCTTTCCCCAGCCAATAGCAAAATTGAAGCACTTCCTTTTTGATATTGGTGTACACCTGCAGGTCGGACCAAAGGGGGAGGGTGGGGGATTGGTCAGGATTGCATGCTTGACATGTCAGGGTTGGAACCATATGCCATTGGTGCAGAGCGCTGGTTATCGACCTCCAGGTGGCTTTCCAATGAGGACGAACACGTCAGTAGTCTCAGGGAGGATTCAGGGATCAAAGGAATTCGCCTTGTTGCTTTCTCTCCTATGTGAGAGATGGTGTGAAGCTGTTGAAACCTCTGCGCTGAGAGCAACTATAAGGAGTGCGCGAGCTTCCTATGGAATCACTGGCACTTTGTGATCTGTTTCTCTCGCCCGCGCACACCCTTCCTCTGAGGCCCAATTCCCACTCTCCTTCCTACCCCCCCGATTCGCCTCTTGACTCAAGAATCTCCTACCCAGATGGCCCTC